>JAVTVY010020625.1:0-80884 GCA_036873755.1 Hanleya hanleyi
GGGGTACCGGTGGACAGGTTACAATCTCTGAAGAGCCTTGTGAACTGTGTGGGGTATCGGTGGACTGTGTGGGGTACCGGTGGTCAGGTTACAACCTAGGAAGAGCCTTGTGAACTGTGTGGGGTAACGGTGGACTGTGTGGGGTACCGGTGGAAAGGTTACAACCGCGGAAGAGCCTTGTGAACTATGTGGGATATCGGTGGACTGTGTGGGGTACCGGTGGACAGGTTATAACCTCGGAAGAGCCTTGTGAACTGGGTGGGTTTTCGGTGGATTGTGTGGGGTACCGGTGGACAGGTTACAACCTTGGAAGAGCCTTGTGAACTGTGTGGGGTATTTGTGGACTGTGTGAGGGTACCGGTGGACAGGTTACAACCTCGGAAGAGCCTTGTGAACTGTGTGGGATATCGATGGACTGTGTGGGGTACCGTTGGACAGGTTACAACCTCGGAAGAGCCTTGTGAACTATGTGGGATATCGGTTGACTGTGTGGGGTACCGGTGGACAGGTTACAACCTCGGAAGAGCCTTGTGAACTGTGTGGGGTATCGGTGGACTGTGTGGGGTACCGGTGGACAGGTTACAACCTAGGAAGAGCCTTGTGAACTGTGTGGGGTATCGGTGGACTGTGTGGGGTACCGGTGGACAGGTTACAACCTCGGAAGAGCCTTGTGAACTGTGTGGGGTATCGGTGGACTGTGTGGGGGTGATAAATTGGGGGGGAAAAGAACTTTTTTCATGGAATTATATACCGTTCTTTTAGAAAGAGTGCTACAGGTACTCTCAGTGTCCATTGTTAGTCTATGACTGTAGATGTCTCAGTCATGATGGGACATCGCTATATCTATAACAGAAGAATGTTTAACAGTTGACCTGATACTAAACCGTTTTCTTACAAAGCTAGCCAATCCATTGTTCATTTAAGTCTATATTCAAGTTCATAAACGGTTTCCTCAAATCCACTGCGGGTAGATGCTTATCCTTCACTTCTTCTTAAATATTGGGATATAACGGAGATCGTCTTTATTGGATTAAGCTTTGTGTAATTGTCATTTCCTTATTTCTGTAATTGTCAATATTTGTTAACTGACTATAATCTATCCGACTGACATACATATCTAGGAGACGTATATAAATATTATATATATTCTGTCATAAAAATTTTGTTGTAAATCTTGTCGATTCTTTTAACCCGAAAACGACATAATTTGATTGCTTCAGATAGTTTGATTGACATCTGTCTCTCATGTCTTCAGTTTCGGGACTTTCTGTGTCACTAACACTGCATGTACGCATATCTGCGTAATTTTCACACGCTTCATTTCTTCTCAGTTTAAACACCGACAGTTTCGAACGAGTTATTCACGTTTTTGAACAAAGAATTTTTAATTAGAGTCATTACTGTCTTCATTAAGAGGATCATATTTTAGAATCACGAAGGCGTGAACGAAGAATGGACAGATAAAAACTGAAATAAAATGTGGTGAGATAAGACAAGGTAAGGAAGCCTGAGACGTTAGGGGACTTGACTGCGAATGATAGGATAACCCGAGCGATAATTGTGATGGTGCCGACGATAAGGCGAGTAAATGATACGAACACACAATGTTCATATTGCATAGCTAATTGTATTATTCATTGTCTAGACGTCCCCATTGTGCAACATGATATGTTAATCAGATAGTTTATACTATGGTCTGAGTGATGTTAATTAATATGCTCTCTGTTATTGGCCACACTATCGTAAACCTGGGTGAATTGTATGACGTACGGGCAATTGTGTTTGTTTTAAAGAAGCTTGATCATGAGTACATTTGATGTCATACTGCTGAAAGCGTCAGGATTTCTCCTGCAAAAGGGCAATGGCACTGTATATCTCAGAACACACACCGAGTCATTACAACCATAATCAGTCACGTAGCGGATATTTATATAATACCAGTATTTCACTGTTCTATATTTCTCGTCACCCAATCAAGTTAGAATAGTGATTTTTTTTACTATTTCTCAGGCGCTTCTGGCATCACGAATAATGAAGGAAATAAACTTAATTGATAGGATCTACCACCTCGCATGACCACCGAGGTAATGATCATAGCTGTAGACAGCAAATAGAGGGTTCAGCATCAGGTGTTCAGTCATTCATGGTCATTTTGGGCAAAATCAAGATGATTGCTTGAAAATAATGGCAAACCATTACCCAAGAGTTGGCAAACATGATATATAATAGTGGCTCTCTGATTCTACCTACAGTCCTACCGATTCCACGAGAAGCATTGGCGAATTTGCTCAATGTAACAACATAGTCAGGAACTTGACCAGGTTATACAATCGCATGCAGTCCAGTCAAACCCGTCGACCCGTCTCTGAGTTTGACTCGGTGTCATCGGAGAGTGGTATCCCAGTAGTAGGAAGTCGTGAAACATCCGAACATCGTGAGTGGGAGGAGATGAGGGAGAGGTGAAGGTTTGGGGGTTGTGTGAGGGTTGCATGACCTTTGGTCTGGGGCCATGAATTCGGGGTAGGCATCACGGGTGTATCTATGGCCATGAATTCCACGAAAAAGCGGACATCGCTAAAAACAACCCTTTTTCGCATAAAATTCATTCCACATTCTTTCGTAGACCATATATTAGCATGCTGTTTTTACCTGCGGCACGCAGGTCTACGGGAGGCTCGCGTTGTTGTTCTTCTTCTTGTTGTTCTTGTTCTTGTGACTTTTTGAAATGCGCATGCGCTAAGAGAGTGTGATCCCTGCCACACTTTACTTTTCAACCTCCGATCTCACATAACACCACTGTCTTCAAGCGCGTTTCAATTCATTTGCAACTATATTCGGTGGAATGAATTATTGCTTCGTTGATTTCCGTTCAGACTTCAATTCTCTTACGTCAGTCGCTTAAAAGCTGTCGGTCGTCATATCAGTCACTGTCTTCAGATATTACCATTTTCATTGAACAGTATGCAGATGTATACACAATTTAAGATCCTTGGATTTCTTATATACCAAAGAAGATGAGCCGCAACCTTGTCGGTGGTTCAGCTAATTTGCATACAGCCCCAGGCGACTGTCTTAGAAAGTATAAAAATAAGTTCACTACTTCTAGTAATCATTTTATCTACCCAATCTAGATAAAACACAAATTGGCGAAGAAGCATAACAAGTAACGCATTATCATTATGATTAGCATTGAATAATACTTGGTATCAAATTATAGATCATGCATCATAAAAACAAACGCAACAATTACGTTTCAGAAGTAAGCGGAACAACTCAGCAACTTTCACCGAATAAAGATGTTTAACTTTACCCCAAGCAATTCGCATATATGGAAATATGTTTTGAAAGGAAGAATAACTTAACCCTCTGTGGGAATCGAAACAATGACCCTCCAATCCCTGGACTTGCACTTAATGTCTTAGCTATACCGACTCATTGATAATACTCAAAACTGACTTTATGCGCAAACGGTTTTATAATACATAAATGACTATGTAGTATTTAATGAGTCCGACAACCCTATGCGCGAACAGTACATCATAGTTATATTGTGTACTTTCGGTTACAAGCATGAAATTTGGCACATAGCTATGTCGAATGATCCTCTTTCGGAACACAGTCCCTCTATCCTCATTCTCGCAAGCCAGGGCCTTGCTTCGCTGGTATTGATGTTCTCGTCCTCTTCCGCACTCATAATCCCTTTAGAATTGCATTAATCACTTCCGTAAAATCAATACTTATGTGTATCAGCAGACAACGGGCAGAAACATGTTGCATTTGACATCATTCTCTCAAGTCAGAGCCCATTTCTGCTAGAACTTACTGGTTCTACACTTCACAATTTACGTTACTTTGTCAATCAGTGTTACGAATGAGATTACGTCATATATTAGCAGGTACTGACCATAAAAGCTATCTATTAGACCTCGTTGTCAATGTCTTAGCTATACCGACTCATTGGTAATACTCAAAACTGACTTTATGCGCAAACGGTTTTATAACACATAAATGACTATGTAGTATTTAATCAGTCCGACAACCCTATGCGCGAACAGTACATCATAGTTATATTGTGTACTTTCGGTTACAAGCATGACATTTGGCACATAGCTATTTCGAATGATCCTCTTTCGGAACACAGTCCCTCTATCCTCATTCTCGCAAGCCAGGGCCTTGCTTCACTGGTATTGATGTTCTCGTCCTCTTCCGCACTCATAATCCCTTTAGAATTGCATTAATCACTTCCGTAAAATCAATACTTATGTGTATCAGCAGACAACGGGCAGAAACATGTTACATTTGACATCATTCTCTCAAGTCAGAGCCCATTTCTGCTAGAACTTACTGGTTCTACACTTCACAATTTACGTTACTTTGTCAATCAGTTTTACGAATGAAATTACGTCATATATTAGCAGATACTGACCATAAAAGCGATCTATTTGACCTCGTTGTCAAAAGCTAGGACCTTGATTTCCTTGAGAGTTTTTTTAATTTATTTTGATACCTTTCATATTGACTTGGAAGTCATTTTCGCGAATGCAATAATTTGATGTACCAAAAGATAATAACGAGAATTCGACATGATTCTCTTATACACACAGACCTTGTTTAGTGAACTAACCCTGAAATTTCGCACTTAAATCACCTCCCGAATGACTTAATGACAAACATATTCGCGAATTGATTATAGGGCGATATCCATAGATACTGACAAGAAATGTTTCTTATTTGCAGAATTTGGCTTAAAAAAAAAATTAATAAAATTATCAACCTTCGAAAAGGCTTGACCAAACATGTCGGATGAGGTGATATCTCCTAAGGATGAAATAGGTAATCATTTGTATAGAAGGAGCAAACCATGTATTGATATTGGCTTACTGCATGGAAAAGAGTGTCAAGGTACCGTATTTAGTTTGCAGATGATAACGCACATAAATGCAGAAACTTAATTTATTATTCTAATCGAATATCAAGACTGTCACAGGCCTCAATTTGAATCGTGAAAAATGTCATTATGCCTCTAGAACAGTTCGATAAAGCCTTCAACCCCATTCCATAGTTTCACAGATCAAAGTGTTAGATCTGATAATAAATTCATTGAAAAATAACTTTGACGGAAATATAAATTTTCCATTTTGCTCGGCAAAGTAAGCGAGAAGGGAGACTGAAGAGCGTAGATGTTCGCGCTATATGACTAAATCCTTGAAATTTGTTTGGATTTCCAAATATTTGAAAGCCTTTTTGATTTGCAAAAATCAACGGCTGAACGGAATGTTTGGAAACTTGGAATTCACGATACTTGTACCAAGACATTGCCAAAGCGATTATTGTGACTTCGTCTGTCAATTCAGTATAGACGGCACGGACCAGTCAACATCGTCGGATTTTGAACGAGGAAAGCGAATATATATATATTGTGTCTCTCCTATTAGTCAATTCCTGCAATTGTGGGTTAGAAGTTGAAAATTACTTCCCTTGGCATGAAAACACTTGCAGATGGCGCTTTTTTTCTACAATTACCACTACCTCCGCTGATATGTCTTTCACTGTATTATTGCCACTGCCGCAGGTTTTGACTACAATGTAGTCATTTCTCACTTGTTTTAATTCGTTTTTTATGATCTCTGGGGACACGCCAATAACAGAGAAGATGTGTTTTAATAGCAAAATATTAGTCCCGAAATTTTTGAACCTGAAGAACTGAAGAAATTCGAAATTGTCAAGGAAGAAAAGTTGCATTTTAATGAAAGCTGTACTATTTTGAAACATCTGTAGAAAAGATATGCATGTGACGGGAACTGTATACCATGATAAAAATAAGACTTAAAGTTTTTATTTTATAAGTAGAAGTGATAAATTCACCCTAGGAAAATTTTTTTGGAGAAAATGTGTAATTAATAAAGTTCTTTTAGCGAGAAGATTTAAAAAGCGCACTTGTGATTCTGTCACGATTTTTTGGTGATTCCATCACGGAACCCCTGTGATGATCCAATCGCGTTTACTCACGAGGAAAAAAAACCTTATCATCCTTGAGTACTGTATGTTAGTAAGAGATGTCATATAGGAATAATCAGATTGAAACAGTGCAGCAAAAAAATTGACAAGCAGCACTAGTCAAGAGTCATGTCCGTTTCCGGTGATTCCGTCACAAACATTTCGAGGCATGATTTACTGAAAATGCTGGATCATCTGTAGATTTTCCATGGATCCGTAAACAGATGCCATATAGAATAGCAAACTAAACATAAAACTACATGGGTATGATCACGGAACTTCAGAGTACATGGCTTTGAACAAAAAAAGTCTTCCCAACGGTGATTCCGTCACGGTGGAATTCATGAGATAAGACTAGGTGAAGTCATCGTTGACGTCATCATCAGACGAGAAAGGGCAGAGTTGCAGGAGAGTGTTTGAGTGAGATATGGGCCAATCGGGATCTGAATTGGGCAGGGTGTCGTATTTAAGCTCTCATGGTGTGCACTAAGACTGAGCGTGTTGTATGGACAATTCGCCGTAGAAAGGAGTGCATGTCGTACTAAATCAATGGTGGTGTACACTAATGCTGTGGTGCTGTCAATTTTGTGAGTACAAAAAGCGCATGCTAGGATTCGCACTGGGTACATGCGTACCTATATACACTTAAACACTGGCCCTTAGGGGTGGGCATGCCGGGGGGATGTACAGACTCGCATTGTAGAGTACGGTGTCAAGTCGTGGTTTGAAGTTATCTGTGACATCATCAGTAGCCGAGAAAGCGCAGTCACGGTCACCTGCACACTGGGACATGCCTACCTATATACACTAGCCAATAAATGTGGGTAAATGTGCGAAAAAAATAACGTCATTTGACGTCATCTGTAGCAAAAAACACGCAGTTACAGTCGGATGCGCACTCAGATGGGTGAAACATATACGCCATACGCGGACCGCAGTGTATGCATTGCGGTACGCTATAAAAGTCATACGTGGATGACCTTATGGCAGATGTTAAACAGGACACGAGTATTTCAGGCTTGTTTACTAGAGAATCGCACCATGGCAACATATTTGTTGTTTGTATAGTACAGAACTTGTTCGATCAAGGCGAAGCTTCAAGAGGTATCGGTTTTATTTGCCAGTGTGTTGTTCTTTCAGTAACCCCACCGACAAGCAGCAAATTTCAATATCTGGTCATCGTATTCATCCAAGAAAACTAGACTACTTTATGAAAATGTATGAAGATGCAATCTGTTCATCCTATGGTGTCATAATTGAGGTATTTTAGAATTCACGGCGAGGGCTTGTTCGTGTAACGTTACTAATGTGAGTTGATGTATTCATTATTTATTCATCAGGATTGGGAAGCAGTGATGTATTAGCAGTAATCCTGCATGGCAACCTACGCGAATGTAGAAATTACGCATCAGTCGGGTTGTATGTATTTGGTGTCATCTTAAATGGTAATGTATGACTATAACGTTATGTGGAACGAAACTAGCAGCCCACAATCGCCGGTATAGGCCGAGCCTGGATATTTTGCATAAACATGCACTGATTTAGTTCGTGGTGAGAGACTAGAATTTGCATGATAGTCTTATAGCAAAGGTTAAAACCTCAGTGATTTGCGTCAGCTGAACATACTCTTGATATTTGTTCGGAGAGAACAGTAACGCGGTCAGAGAGACCGGTGTGGTTATAGCACGAGGGCGCTTTGTGGAAATCTTGCCCGATATGGTATAGATTTATTGTGGAAATCTGCCTGATACGGTATAGATTTATTGTGGAAATCTTGCCTGATATGGTAAAGATAGTGTATTTGCCGGACGAGGGTCCTGGACAAATTGTGAACATTTACACGGGTTTCTAACACAAGTAGAAGCTGAGCTGTACTAGAGTGCTTATGGATACAGGAACGGAACTATGGTTTCCGGTTGGCAACAAAACCACGGTATTCAAATTATTGATAGCGTGAAGGGATATGGCGACAGATGTATGGTGTCCGGTTGGCAACAAAAGCACGGTGATCGAATCATTTCTCGATTGAAGTGGTTGGTTATCTAATAATGGATTCAACATTTCTTGTCGTTCTGATGTCCTGAATGACCAACTCATACGTTATCCAGTATCCTGTAATGACTGTCATCCTGTCGAACTGTTATTTGTTGAAATATCCGGTCTTCTGGTATATGAAATGAACTTTAACGTAAAATGGACTTTGGAAAGAACTTTCAAATGAACGCTGGTTATGAACTCGATGGTTATAATTTAATTAATTATCTGATCAGTTTAATTGTCTGATCAATTATTTAATTATCTGATCAATTGATCAAGACTATCATTAGTGGAAAGTATCTAAGGTGTGTGTGTGCAAATGTGTGTGTGTTTTACATTAATTGTTTGTAATAAATTTATTTTTGTTAAAGCAAAATAATAGCTTTGTTGTTCACTAAATAGGCCAATCATAACATATGGAAATTTATTTATGGATCTCAAACCGGAACACAAAAGTTGAAGGCAAATGTACTTCGAGGCATTACATCAACACATTCTAAATCGTATGCGATTGTATAAGTAGTATAAACTGGAGACGTTTATACAACATCTATCCCACATTGGTTCAAACTGAGTGAAGATGGTGAGTTCCATCTGGGTCGGGTTCAGATCACAAATTTGAGTGGAATGGTACAACGTAAAAGAAAACATTCTTTAGATGATGAAATTGACTATGAAGAAAGCATTTATATTAGAGGTGTATGAAATACAATGTCTATGGAGAATACGGTGAAGATATCGACGACAGGAGGCAATAGTATGTAAGACAGGGTTATGATGAAGAGGAGTCTGGTGAAATGGCAAAGGACTATATTCCAGCAATGGAAAGTAGACTACGTCAAAAGTTTATTGATCACGTGATCAATTGACATAGGATTAATAGTCGTTAAATTTATAATGAAATTTTGAAGAGCGCCAATGGGTTTGTCTCCGCCCTGATATTGCCTCCCTGATCACACCATGTTCCTGATCCTGCACCCTGATCTTGTGTTACGGCACTTCCTGTGATGACACCAATTTCGGTAATGGCGTCACTTCCGGAGATGATGTCCCTTCTGGTAATGATGTTACTTCCGATGATGATGTCACTTCAGGTGATTACGTCACCCCCAGGTGGAATCCGACCCTTCCCCACCCCTCGAGAATAATACGATTTTTTGTAATATCGACCCTACGCCCTATATATCAGTTACTCTGGGATTCTGAGAAACCACTGGTATGAGGAATTCGGACACCAAATAAGAAATGACACCGAGAGGCCAAGCTGTAGGCCGAGTGCCATAATAATATTTTATCGTTCTGAGAACATGCATTCTACAATCGTATAGCAGAAGCATCGTGCATGGCTGCATTCTATTCAAGAAAATATCAAGCTCGTTTTCTCGGGAATAATAATTTTCATTAACTTGAGAGACTCTTCAAGTTACGTGCTACGTTAATTTAGCTTGAAAACGTTTCGACCACCTAGTCGACACGTAACATTCTCGCAAATCTTTCGTAACGTTCCCGTGAATGACTAAGAAGCCGGAAACTTAAGGGCTGTTGAGAATGAATCCCCTGCTCCCCACTCCCTGATCATGCTCTCGGTCATTTGACGCAAAGCTGTCTTTTTCTCATTACTTCAAGATATCTACATTTTACGCCTGGTCCATCGTTTCTCGTCTACGTAGCTACGTCGTGATTATCTTAAGAATCCAGCCTTTGCCTTCCGACTCAACCTAGATGTTGGCTACATTATACGCCACAAGGAGACCGAGCAACTCCGGTAATTCTACACGAGGGCCAACATCCGCGTCTTCGACCAACCCTTCATCATCACCCGTCGTCCTCGCTGAAGCCGGTTTTGGTCTAGATCGACACCTTGGGTCCGTTGGCATGGTCCGAGATTCAACAGCCAATGGACACTAAAAACACCCCATCGTTTCTTGGCGATGGTTTTAACGCATATCATAACAAGAATGACTGCTCGATGAGCAAACACGGCCGACACAGAAAGTCAATAAACATACCCCGGGCGGCTCCCTATCTTGGGTGTGATGTAACATTGGGGATAATAAAATGGTTGACATACAATCCTGTGTTCTTGTTGTTTCATTCAATCCCCTTTGGATTAGCCAATCGGAGTAGTGCTAATTTTAGCACGGTACACATCCGTGGGGCTACATATAGGTGTATGTTTGGAGGAGGGTTGTATAGTATACAAATAAAAGAGTCTGTGCATAGTTTACCGTCTCTCCTTCGAAGGACATGGGAGCTCTGAAAAGAGCCGTTTCAGCAGTGTTGGTATGGGTATTATTAACACAGCGTCAGGATCACATAAAAAAATAGCCCTCGTGTTATTCAATGTTGCAGTACTCACAGCACGCGTCAGTCGCGGCGACATCAGAACCACATGTTTGACGCGTGACAAAATTGGAACCAGGGCTATTTCAACGCGTTGTCTCTGAACTGTTGACCAATCAGAGGGGACTGAATCTATAGCTCGGCTACGTTGATGGGAATCTCTTCCGTTGAAGGGTGGAAATGGCGGCCGAGTCGCTGTCATAACGCGTGCTGTGGAAATGCGCCAAACTGCATATAGTTATACTTGGCAGTTGTGGTTATCGCCACGCGTGCTGTGGAAATGGGCCTTTAGGGAGGCCCGCGCTGTCAGGCCGAATAGCCGTCGCTGGTCCCGGCGTGATCTTTCGTGGTCCATGGTGCGGGCGAAGGCTGTCATATACCAGTAATAGTGGGTGATAGCACGCCTCCCGGTCGAGTCGACTCTCGCAAGTAACGCATCTGTGAAATCTTCCAGGAACTGGCGAACATAGTCCGAATCACCATTCGGTACCCCATGAGCGAATCAACCGTTGTAGTATACATTAAAACGCGAGTCGAATAAGACTGGGTGTCCGTTGTGTCTCGGGAACAGCAAAATGGGGTTCTGAGTGCATGAGCATATTATCCGAATCTTATTCCACCAAACGAGAGTGTATGAGGTACATTTGTAGGCATGTCTCCAGGGTTCATCATAGATGAAGTCATTTTCCCCTGGGTACACTTACAACTCTATGCTCCATATGCCCACCCCTATGGGCTAGTATAAAAGAGCATATAGGTAGGCATGTCTCCAGTGCGCAGCTGACCGAAACTGCGCTTTCTCTACTACTTATGACATCACAGTTGACGTGACACCACGGCTCGGAAACATCCACAGCGTGAGCTCGTTCTTCCCCACATACCCGCCGATATGGCCGCCGCATTAGAGTGTATAGATACGTATGTCCCCCAGTGCGCATCTGAACATGTGCTTTTACCACTACTTCCCGAGTGCGCATGCGCAGCATGACGTCACCGTCATACCACGGTCCAGAGACCGTACTCTACACTGGGATCCTGTTCATCCCCACATACCTGCCTATATGGGCCAGTGTATAAGGGTATATAGATACGCGTGTTCCTAGTTCGCTTTCTATACTACTCCTGGGCAGGCATGCGCACCATGCCATCACACCAGGGACAGCTCTCCAGTCTTAGTCTACACCGATAACGTCACACAATCTTCTCTGGAGTCAGTCCAAGTGGTCATGGATGCACTACGTGAATCTTATCCCAGGTTCAAGTTACAACGCATATAAGGGAAGTGGGAAGAGGTGCCGACATACTGACAGAGCCACATGACTTTACAGAATAGTCTTCTGGTTAACCTATTCTAAAGCACATACCAAGAATCTAACGATTCGTGATATGTATTGTATCTCAGATATGCTTTTATTGTACCTGTTCATGTGGCAACTTGGATGACATGACCACACGGTCCCTAGCACCGGCATAAGCGGTATTAGATACAAATCTAGAGAGCTATGATGGAAATGCTCTGACAACTCATATATTGGTAATTGGTGAGCTGTGTCGCTGTGACAACTCGTACACTGGGGATTGGTGAGCTGTATCGTAGTCAGATGAAAATGACGGCATTTAACACAAAAGACTAGTCTTCAAGGTCCGATGTCGACCCAGCATCAACTTTCCACAATGCCAACATATATGAATGACCAAACGGTCTGTACAGGGGGCGGGCCTTGGGGACGAAACGTCCACCAGCAGAATCTCGCCATATACCCAGGTAAAATGTCACACCACCTTCACACAATCCCATTATACCTTCATCCCCTCCCTCATCTCATCCCCCCCACGATGATGTTGGGATATTTCACAGCTTCCTGCTACTTCCAACAACCACCTCTAAGTTGGTGTTAAACCCTTAATTCCACACTGGTGGAATGATCCCAGATAAGTAGGTTACCACGAGCCCATTTTATATTTCAGTGTGTAAAATCCAGAAACAATACTGTTAAAAGACATGACCTTAAGTCATAGATCCTCAGCTAATGACTACAAGAAAGCTGTGCTACACTGGCGTGTCCACACTGTCCAATCTAGTGACCTACAGTAGATCTGATTTGTTGCGTTCGACCTATTTTTTTTACCTTTGGTGTATATATCCAGGGTTCATCATAGATGAAGTCATTTTCCCCTGGGTACACTTACAACTCTATGCTCCATATGCCCACCCCTATGGGCTAGTATAAAAGAGCATATAGGTAGGCATGTCTCCAGTGCGCAGCTGACCGAAACTGCGCTTTCTCTACTACTTATGACATCACAGTTGACGTGACACCACGGCTCGGAAACATCCACAGCGTGAGCTCGTTCTTCCCCACATACCCGCCGATATGGCCGCCGCATTAGAGTGTATAGATACGTATGTCCCCCAGTGCGCATCTGAACATGTGCTTTTACCACTACTTCCCGAGTGCGCATGCGCAGCATGACGTCACCGTCATACCACGGTCCAGAGACCGTACTCTACACTGGGATCCTGTTCATCCCCACATACCTGCCTATATGGGCCAGTGTATAAGGGTATATAGATACGCGTGTTCCTAGTTCGCTTTCTATACTACTCCTGGGCAGGCATGCGCACCATGCCATCACACCAGGGACAGCTCTCCAGTCTTAGTCTACACCGATAACGTCACACAATCTTCTCTGGAGTCAGTCCAAGTGGTCATGGATGCACTACGTGAATCTTATCCCAGGTTCAAGTTACAACGCATATAAGGGAAGTGGGAAGAGGTGCCGACATACTGACAGAGCCACATGACTTTACAGAATAGTCTTCTGGTTAACCTATTCTAAAGCACATACCAAGAATCTAACGATTCGTGATATGTATTGTATCTCAGGTATGCTTTTATTGTACCTGTTCATGTGGCAACTTGGATGACATGACCACACGGTCCCTAGCACCGGCATAAGCGGTATTAGATACAAATCTAGAGAGCTATGATGGAAATGCTCTGACAACTCATATATTGGTAATTGGTGAGCTGTGTCGCTGTGACAACTCGTACACTGGGGATTGGTGAGCTGTATCGTAGTCAGATGAAAATGACGGCATTTAACACAAAAGACTAGTCTGCAAGGTCCGATGTCGACCCAGCATCAACTTTCCACAATGCCAACATATATGAATGACCAAACGGTATGTACAGGGGGCGGGCCTTGGGGACGAAACGTCCACCAGCAGAATCTCGCCATATACCCAGGTAAAATGTCACACCACCTTCACACAATCCCATTATACCTTCATCCCCTCCCTCATCTCATCCCCCCCACCACGATGTTGGGATATTTCACAGCTTCCTGCTACTTCCAACAACCACCTCTAAGTTGGTGTTAAACCCTTAATTCCACACTGGTGGAATGATCCCAGATAAGTAGGTTACCACGAGCCCATTTTATATTTCAGTGTGTAAAATCCAGAAACAATACTGTTAAAAGACATGACCTTAAGTCATAGATCCTCAGCTAATGACTACAAGAAAGCTGTGCTACACTGGCGTGTCCACACTGTCCAATCTAGTGACCTACAGTAGATCTGATTTGTTGCGTTCGACCTATTTTTTTTACCTTTGGTGTATATATTATTTCAGCTAATTTTTGTGACCTATTTCTATGAAGTTTGAATCGGCAATCGTGACCTCATATCTGGTTCCATTCGATCCACTGAAGTTGAACTTTAGTTTCACTATCTACTGTTATGGATTATAGGTCAGTAATACCATAACAAATGGCTTCTTATGTATCTTTGAGTGCTGCTGGAGTGATTGTGCACACAATGTCATAGAAAAGCCTTCGATCAAGTTTATACCTCCATTTTGAGGAAGTTTTGATGATTTTGATGATAGAACGTGTCATACTGATAATGTCAATGACATTATATTAAGAAGTACGGCATCCAAATTAACTAATTATTTGCGTATTTCTGCCATCAAATCAAATGTTATGTAATATATATGCTCATGGGCCAACTGGCTTCTTGCAGTAAACCTTTTATTTGATATCCCCTATTTTAGCAGCTCTCTCAAGAAGTAGTACTAACACTTTTAATATGTTATACAGGATATATTCCTGGATAGAATTGAGTTGAGAAATTTCGTTTGCAGTTCTTCCTTCGTCTTTGCGGTTATATCTCGAGAACCGCTGGACGTAGAGACACAATTTATAAGTGGATTTCTTTGGTCGGACGTAATAGTATAGCAGAGAAACTATTTGTAACGCCAGTGCAGTAAGTCCATTTATCGGTAACTGCTTCCCTGCCAGCCTGCCTTCGTCGTGTTAGTGAATTCCCTGATGAAAACAGAAACAAGAAATCTAAAGCTCTCGCAAGGTTCGATAAATGCCTACTGGAATGGTTGTTTTTCCCCCACATGTTTAGGTGTACTGCTTTCGATGGTTTATCTCAGAATTCACCTCCTGGTGACTGTCACTCTGAGAAGACTATATTTCTTCTGGATGTTTATAAGTCAATTTATTTTTTTGAGAACTGTTCATTTTCATCATCCTTTGCAGAAATATAAAGCTGTTCCAACAAAACTACATAATATCTTGCAATACAGTTCCTATCAACGAGCTTCAAAGGAAGAGACGATATGCCCATATTCGCTAGTATCATACTCAAATTGAGAAGGCAACGTTGTGAGATTAAATGCAGGCATTTTGTATGCAGTAATTTAATGACGTAATTAAGTTATCTTTCATGTCGTTGTCAACTTGGCCAGAATATCAACAACACGCTGAATTTTATGTTTATAAATATTCATCGATTACAATAATACTATTATGTGTACTAAATTAATATATTTATTATGCTTTCATTTATAATCCCTCTCCAGATCAAAAGGTATACCCCACCAGCACATGAAGGTCATATTATAGAATCAAGAATTGGTGGAGTTTGTATGTATTTTCTTATGTAGGTCGAATATGTTATGATCATATTTCTCTCTCTGTATGTAGTCTACTTCAAATCCTTTGATCGGGAGCGCTATAAATGTCAAAACCTTCTTATTCCGATATATGTAAAGAGCGATTTTATTATACCGCTAGACCGTTCTTAATTTGAATTTACCGTCTGAAAAAGGCTGCTTTTATTAGCACGACCCCAGTACCAACGGAGTCCACATGACACCCCGTTAAAAAAGTCATCAATCATTGCGCGCCCTATATGACTTGACGTCCATCATAAACTATATTTTTGCACATGTGCCAAATTCCCATATTGTGTATGTGGTCGAGCCATGATTTAGGTCGGAAGCTTACATAAAAGCCACGATAACAAATAAATCACAATCATACGTCAGCCATAGTCGGATATCAAATACTCATTTTACAGTTCATAAACAAAATTGAAACTTGACATTTTGATACCAAAGGGAAATAAATGTCGGGGTTCTGAGATGGAAAGAACGTGGCGCGTTTTAACGTCGATTTGACCCTCATGAGTTGCGGCTTAGAAGTAAAAGAAAATAGAAGCGGCCCTGTTATTTGAGAATCATACTCCCTAAAACTACATGAGTGAACTTTTCACTCAAGTAAGAGTAGAAATTGATCTCGCTCAAGTTTTGTGAAATTCACTCAAATTTCACTCAAGTTTGAGTTGATAACTCATTCCAGCTGAGTGAAGTTGATTCCACTCGAGTTTAACTCACTCAACTTGAGTGGAGCACACTTAACTTGAGCGGAACTCACTCAACTTTAGTGAAAAGTTTCACTCAAGTGCTTGAGTGGGGTGAATTTCCACTGTTACCTGAGTGAAATTTCACTCAAGCTTTTTAGAGAGTTTCGCTCAATGACTGGTATTAATACTGATTATACAGCAATATATTGCTCTTTATGTCAATGATATAAATCGTTCTTTGGACATATTTACATATTTGACAATTCAACCGCACCTCATGGGGCCCCACATCCCCGTTAAAACGCTCAAAACCCGCTAAAATGAAAAGCAGAAATTAACCAGTTCGTATATACGAGGCTTCAAAAATATCACTACACTGTATGTGTTCAGGCTCGTTGTGTGTTCCTCATAGGATTTAAAATAATACCGGGTACGTAAAATATAATCTTGAGGATGGTTTCCCATGAACCGAATTTCATTCAACGTGGAACGTATCGAGTTCGACATGGAACGGATTCAGTTCGGCATGGAACGGATTTAGTTCGGCATGGAACGAATCCAGTTTGATTCCATATTTGGTTCCACCTGTTCGACAGTGTTGAACAAATAACCAACATTTCCGAGAGTGTGACGATGTGTACACGATTGCACGATGTGGTGGCTCTTTGCATGGAAAACGGAGAAACCAGTCTTCCTCGTCGTCCGTTCATTGGCTGTTATTTTTAGCAGACTGTTCAAATATTAGCTGCATATCTCCGTTTCAGGCAAGGCCTCTATATACCTGCCTGGATGGTTTCTTATTACTTATTCCTTGCATTTATCTGTTAATATAGTAGTATTTCATTGTTTACTTCCATTGAATCTAAATTACCCGTATTCCGTATGAATGTATTACGAATACATGTGTATTATACACAGTATTAGTTCATAAACTATAGTTACCGCGTATTAAAATAATCACATCAGCATTAAAACAATAGTCTCCGAATTGAAGATGTAATCAGCCTCAAACAGTCGTAATTTGGAGGTTTGTAGTCCATCTTATGTTGTCACAAAAATTGACCAACCTTGATCACGAATCAGAAACAAATATGACATCTTGAATCAAAATGAATCCATTGTTTTCGACATCGCCATATGTGATTTGACGATATATCAAAATACCATTCTGGTTTGAAGGATATAATCTCATATTTTGAGATAGATAACTAATTTCCACCAAAAATCAACAAAGACAATAAACAACCGAAATCCCAATTTCAAACTTCCCTTGACGCTGCCCTGTGTGACGCTGACAACTTGGAATTTTTTTCTATATGAAACACAGGTTTTCTTGAAGAACTACATGTTTTGCTTCATAAACGTGGCAGCAATTAAGAGGAAACTTCGACATCAAGTATTTTGCCCATTTACCATTGGCAACTATAGGAAGAAATGTCCCAGTAAATGATGTCCTTTTCCATATGTTTCTCATCTGGAATTATATCTTACAAATTTACAAGTTACACAGCCAGAAAAAAGGTGATACTTATCACCCTAAAATGGTGATGACAGCATCACCCCCCAAAAAGGTGATGAGTTAGAGCCATTACCCATGTCCACCGTCGCCTTAAAAGGGTGATGGCTATCACCTAAAAGGGTGATCAGCAACGAGTGCAAATTTTAATGTCATCGCCCTAAAAGGGTGACGACCTGGCAATATCATCCTAAAAGGTTGGCGACATTAGCCATCACCCTTTTTCATCACCTTCAAATGGTGATGAACAGGCATCATCACCATAAAAAGGTGATGGGCCATCACCCTTTTTCTGGCTGTGTACAATTCCGAAAAAATGTCTTAGATGGGTTAAAAGATACACGTAGAAGCCGAACATTCTTTCCTTTTATACCGGTTATATAAATCACGAATGTTACTTCCGAAAATTTAGCAATTTTGATGCTGGTTATATGTTTCAAGTATTACGGTATTGTTTGGTTAATATTTGCATGAATTAATTTATCAACAACATACAACAACAACCTTTTATTTATAGACCTACATGACAAATGTATTCCAACTAAAGAAAAAAATGATATGTGTTATATTAACATTGAGGCTTTTTTGTTTTGGAATATTGATTAGAAAACTATGGATCTGCGATTTTAGTACCAGCGTCAAAGTATAATATATGCACAAGGAAGGGGCAATAAAATAGGTATATTGCTACCATAAATTTCCTCGGGCAAAGTTATCAATATATATTGCCTCTTGATATATGATATTGAGCTGTTAATGTCGTCAACAAGATTATCTGTACGCCTCACCGAACATACTGGTACCTGTCGTTTTTCACAGGTGTGCCGTGTGAAATGTTAAGGGCCAGGTTAAACACTTACACGGTATCGGTTACCTGTGCTCGGACCGGCGTCTTAAGTTACCCCTTATCTTCGCTCGAGATCGGCTGACGACGCCCCGGGCTTCGCGACCACATAAATGATCTTCGGTCGTACAGGTATCTTGCTGTGGGCGAGATGTTGAGAAGTCGGAGATAACATTGAATGATATACCCGGGTGGCTCTCACACTGTGAAGCAGTCTTGCAGAAATTTCTATTTTTCCTGTCCTGTTGTGATGAGTTACGAAAATGATTTACTATATTTTAAGGTACATAATTCAACGCACCAGTTTGTTGGCAGAGTACTTGAAATGGTGCTGGAGTCGTGTCCTGTGCCCAGGTCAGCCTGTGTTTGTCTGTCAAGTCTAACCATAGACATCATGCAGCAACTACTAATGGGAATAGCTGGACCATTGCATTACAAGGGATTTTACAGTTTACCGTTTGTGGCTGATGTGATGTTTACAAACACGCCATGTTGCTCTGGCAAAGGTGTGAAGTTGAACAGTTTTGTTGTGTCTGAAGTTGCAAATTTGCAAGTTAACTTCGACTGTCACGCTGATCTCTGATTGGGTGATGGGCTTTCAAACAGCCACTCAGCTAATGAAAATCAAAGAAACACACCAAACGAAATAAACATATTATCAGAAGTTGGCAACTTCAGATAGGAGGTGCAAATTTCTTGTCACGGAAAGATATCTTGACAAACTATTATGAAATCATCTGTAAGAGTTGTCAGGTCACCAGCTAATGTCACAATTGCGTCATTAGCGGTTATTCAAGGTAGTGACGTTAGCTGGCGACTTTGTGCACAGATTCAACTTCTAGTGACACAATTGCGACAAATGTTTCATTAGTTTTGTTGATATTGCATTTCCGCGTACCTTAGGAGCTACTTATGACGCAATTGCGACAATTGTGTCTGCAAGTTTTCGGATCACCAGCGAAATTGTTAGAAAAGCAGGCGACTCTGTCAATCTACCAACGATACAATGTGTAAGCAATAATGTAACACACAAGTAAGCGCTCAGAATTTAACTTATGATTCATAAAAACGTCACAGGCGTCACCAAAGTCAAACAACGAAACTAAATGTGACTAGATGGATTTCTAATTCTGCGTGGAAACGGAGATAGCATATGTTCAACCTGTAATCATCTTGGTCATCTATATAAGCGGTAAGACATGGATGGCGAACTATACGCAAAGGCCTGTGTGTTGGATTGTGTTTGTATCGATTAATTTCTGGTTGCATGCTTGTTGACATTAGTGGTTGATAGATATATTTATTTGCCATATAAGGCGCCACACTTGGAGCGAGTACATGTATATAAAAATTACAAAGGACATAAAATATACATAGCATAAGAGCACAATTATATTAAAAGCACAATCACATTACGTTCAAAGGACATAAAATATATATAGCATAAGAGCACAATTATATTAAGAGCACAATCACATTTGAGAAGAATTACACAATTATATTACATTAAAAATAATTACATACCCCTATAAAAGCACCATGGCCCCAGACAAAACCCCATGATTCTACCATGGTTAAGCATGACAAAACCATGGTTTTCTGGTCGAAAACAAGGCACACCTCCATAAGAGTAAAGGCACTACTGAATGAGACAGACCTATCGTAAAAAGATACTTCTTATATTGAAGCATTCACGCACATAGCGTGAAAATTTGTGGATTTTCGGCAAATTTGTGGATTTTCGTTGAATTGATGTAGACTGTTAACCGTCCATGTCACGATTGTATGACAATAAACAAATTGCAATACCAACTACTAATGACACGGTTATCTCAATTGTTCCATTTGTGGTTGACTCTGCTAGCAGATAACGGACAATTTCTCATCCGCAGGAACACCTTGCCACTTTGTTCAACACAACCGAGATCGTTCATGTTTTTCTCCCCCAAAAACAACACCTGCATGATTACGCAATTCATCGATGTGACTTCAGTGGTCGGCTCCCAACAGCGAATCTATGTATAGCAGTAGCTAAGTTTCATAGCGTCTCTCTTCCTTGAGGGAAGGGAGATCCTTGAGGGAAGGGAGATGCTATGAATCTTAGCTAGTATAGCAGCAGTATTATGCAAACATATAGATGCGCTCATACTGGACCAAGGGTATCATGACATGACGAAGGGTTTAGACAGATATTTAGTTTCTGCATCCATTCGGGAATTCTCTGACAAGTTGGTAGACAAGTACAGTTGACCAATGTCCAGTTCTCCATTTAACGCTAAGTAGACGTACTTCGCCTGTCATTGCTGGTTTTATCCTGGCCAATCTTAATAAATTAATATCCTATCAATGCTCCCCAATCGTACATGTCGCTATATAAGCGACATATCCAAATGGGGAGCAGATAGGATTTAATTTTAATTAGATTGTATCCTGGCGTTACAATACAATACAATACAATACAATATGTTTATTGCACGACTCGTAAAATGGTAGACACGAGGAATTTGTTTGCCTATCCATTACGTCAGATCACAGGGGCTCGTTACCGTTGTTAAATGGTTAAATAGGTTGATTATAGGGGGGGGTGGAGGTCGGTAATAAAAGAGGCTCTTTTATTACCGACCTCGACCCCCCCCCCTATAATCAACCTATTTAACCATTTAACAACGGTAACGAGCCCCTGTGCGTCGGATCAAAGAAATCCATCTATTGCGCAATCCATATATATGTTTTTCCCCAAAACAACAGCTGCACGATTGCGTAATAGATAGATTTTTTTCTAACAAACAACACCTGCAAAACAAATGCTTGTCCAATACATATAGGTGACGCTTTCGCAACATAGACAATCGTCAATGGTCGCTCCTCCACCTGCACACGCCATTTATTAAATGCTGCTGTTCTTACACTGCTTACAGGAACTCTCGTGCTGCTGAACAAACCATAAAACACGCAACAAGTGAAAACGAAACCATTGTTGTCTTTAAATAACCTAGTTTTGACGAGTATTATGCAATTCAACAGTTCGTTAAATCATTCTCTGCACGAATATTTACATTGTATTGCGTTTGCACCGTATACGGGTATAATTAACCTTGTATGAAGGCAATTGACCTGGCATTTCTGTCAATTATGACGTAATAGCGTTCTACCACGTGCACCTGGGTAGAAGAATGAATCATTGGTCTATTGGTAATAATACATGCTATGTAATATTTCGCCAATTGTGCGAATAGAAGGTTAGATATTTTTCTGATAAGAATGTGAGAATTACCCTGATGAGTGGGATCTGATTATGTGTGGGGCAGTTTGAGAGGAACGGCCTGTTCGCACGACCAATGCCCATCGCGGTGCGATGAAGTGCTCAAGTACATCCATCCATCCATCCACCCAGTGCAGGGAGCGAAATTCGTCAAAGAACAACAGTTCATGGCAATCCCATGGCAAATCGTGTTACAAAAAATCATGCTTCGTTATATTTCTGTCAAACTGGTATTGGTTAGCCAAATTTCAGTGTGGTCTCGACTATCAAACTCTGTTCGATCACATGATAACCGGAACACAAGAGGCGAGGATGAACGTTATACGGTAGCTCGCCTTGCACAGAAAACACATGCAAAAATGCACTACTCTTCAAATAAATTATTATTAATGCTCAGCCAACATGCAGGGGTTGCAGACCCACTGTGCCATGATAGATGATAGAAACCACAGAGCATGATATGTCATGATAGATGGTAGAATGCGCAGGATATGGTATAACATATTAGATGACAAAATGCACAGAACATGATAGGACATACATGTATTTATGTGAGGGAATCCACGGGAAAACATGATGTGAAAGATGGCAGAATGCTCAGAACATGGTATGACATAATAAATGACAGAATCTATTGAAAGACATGGAGTGATGGATGACAAAATGCACAGAAAATGTTATGACATAATAATGACATAATCCATGGAAAGACATGACGTGATAGATGACAGAATGCACAAAACATGGTATGATATTATAGATAACAGAATCCATGAAAATACCTGGTATGATTGATGACAGAATGCTCAGAACATGGTATGACATAATAGATGACAGAATCCATGGAAGTATATGACGTGATAGATGGCAGAATGCACAGAACATGGTATGACATAATAGATGACAGAATCCATGGAAGTATATGACGTGATAGATGGCAGAATGCACAGAACATGTTATGACATAATAGATGACAGAATCCATGGGAAGACATGGCGTGATAGATGACCAAATTCACAGAACATGGTATGACATAAAAGATGACCTAATCCATGGAAAGACATGACGTGATAGATGGCAAAATGCCCAGAACATGTTATGACATAACAGATGACAGAATCCATGGAAAGACATGGTGTGATAGATAACAAAATGCAGAGAACATGGTATGACATAATAGATGACAGATTTTATGTAGAGACAAAATGCACAGAATATATGGTATGACATAATAGATGAGAGAGTATATGGAAAGACATGGCGTGATAGATGATAAAATGCACAGAATATGATATGACATAATAGATGACAGAATCCATGTAAAGACATGGCGTGATAGATGATAAAATGCACAGAACATGGTGACATAATAGATGACAGAATCCATAGAAAGACATGGCGTGATAGATGATAAAATGCACAGAACATGGTATGACATAATAGATGACAGAATTCATGGAGAGACATGCCAAGATAAATGACAGAATGCACAGAACATATGGTATGACATAATAGATGAGAGAGTATATGGAAAGACATGGCGTGATAGATGATAAAATGCACAGAATATGCTATGACATAATAGATGACAGAATCCATGTAAAGACATGGCGTGATAGATGATAAAATGCACAGAACATGGTGACATAATAGATGACAGAATCCATAGAAAGACATGGCGTGATAGATGATAAAATGCACAGAACATGGTATGACATAATAGATGACAGAATCGATGTAAAGACATGGCGTGATAGATGATAAAATGCACAGAACATGGTGACATAATAGATGGCAGAATCCATGGAAGACATGGTGTGATAGATAACAAAATGCACAGAACATGATTTCATGTAAAGACAAAATGCACAGAACATATGGCATGACATAATAGATGAGAGAGTATATGGAAAGACATGGCTTGATAGATGACAAAATGCACAGAATATGGTATAACATAATAGATGACAGAATCCATGTAAAGACATGACTTAATATATGACAAAATGCACAGAGCATGGTGACATAATAGATGACAGAACCCATGGAAAGACATGGCGTGATAGATGATAAAATGCACAGAACACGGTATGACATAATAGATGACAGAATCCATGAAGAGACATGCCAAGATAAATGACAGAATGCACAGAACATGGTATGACATAATAGATGACAGATTCCATGGAAAGTCATGGCGTGATGTATGCATTAAGGTGCAGGAATGGTTATTATTGTCTCGCATGCTATTTAGCAGATCTGCTACTTTGCAAATAATTTCTAAAATCAGTGATATTTAGAAAGGGGTGTGCTACTTTGAAGATAATTTCTAGGATTACTGCTAGTTAGCACTTTGACTTGCCTGTTCCCAAAGGAAATATATTGTATAATTAGCACAAATGCTAAATATTGAATATTTCTTTCTAAATTGCAGCCAGAAGAAATATTCAATATTTATGATAACTCGCAAACGCAAATTGTCGGACTGCCTCTCCAGAAAGATAATATATTGTATAATTAGCACAAATGCTAAATATTGAATATTTATTCTAAATTGCAGCCATGATAAATATTGAATATTTCTTCTAAATCGCAGCTCCAAATTGTCCGATTGCCTCTCCTTAAAGAAAACATATTGTATAATTAGCACAAAGGCTACATATTTTCAATCTTGCATGGACTGGTGAATAAGGTTTAATGCAGTCCTACACCTTATTTGCTGGTCTGTGCAACTCCTCTGACAATAACAGGGATTATTCTATCGTTCTTCCTGGCTTCCTGGTTAAACAACGCGCATGCGCTGTTATGTAAGGATTTTTAAGACAGTCGCAAGTACATTTTCATTTGTGGTCTGTGCAACTCCACTCAGACAATAACAGATTATTCTATCGTTCTTCCTGGTTAAACAACGCGCATGTGCTGGTATATAGACTGTTTAACCCTATCTGGCTTGGGCTTTTGGGGACCTGTCGTGGCCTAGGGCGGTGGGGGGGGGGGGGCGGAATGGCCCTCCCTAATTATTTTTCTGACCCCTTGAGCTAGGGGGCTGAAACTTACCACACTATACCCTTGGGTCAAGCTCTACCACAAAATGTAAAAAAATCCAAGATGGCCGACTTGATGACGTCACAGTGACGTCATTTTCAAAAACGACATTTTTTGGTCGATTTATCGATCAGATTTTCCGAATTTTTTATTTATGCAATTTCCCTGCAAAAACAGCATGATAAATTAGTAAATATTAATGTGATGTGAAATAAAATAGTTTTTATCCACTTTTCATCGCAGAAAATCAGAAATTTTGAAGAAATATGACAAAAACATCACTTTTCTGGGACCGACATGGCCGCCATCTTGAATTTACCCATGATCCTTTCGTCGGGGGTCATACAAATAGGCTCAAAATGACCCCAATATGATAAACTATAAAGTCACGAAGTTTCAGCTCTCCATTTTTTTGTCGTTCCGAAGATAGCGCAGAAAGTTTGGTAGGGGGGGCATAATGCCACCCCCCCCCCCCAGGCCAGGTAGGGTTAAGACAGTCCCAGATAATGCTTGATTGGTGCCTACAGAACGGGCGATATAAAGGCAACCTCACTGATGCACACAGCTGACATGTATTCAGACTTACTGGCACTACAAACCAATCACTCAACGATGACCGAAGGTGTTTCGGAGACAATCGGTCCCTTTCATTGTAATTTCGAAAGAAACAAAACGTCAAAAACAACATCTTCCTTTGGTACTTGATTGCAACAATCAAATTATATTCTAATCAGATGATATTATAAAGGTGCTAAATATTGAATATATTGTCCTTTCTCCGACACGGTGTTACAGATATTTTAATGCGAATCTCTTCTAATTATAGTAGATTATAAATGTGCTAAATATTGAATATATTGTCTTTTCTCTGAAAAGACTCTTGTGGATATTTAACTGCGAATCTCTTCTATTTAGTATAGATTATAAAAGTGCTAAATATTGAATATATTGTCTTTTCCCAGACGCCAGCTACATATTTGAGTGCGAATCTTTTCTAATTATATGATATTATAAAGGTGCTAAATATTGAATATATTGTCTTTTCCCAGACGCCAGATAGATACTTAACTGCGAATCTCTTCTAATTATATCAAAGTGCTCAATATTGAAAATATTGTCTTTCCCAGACGCCAGCTACATATTTAACTGCGAATCTTTTCTAATTATATGATATTATCAAAGTGCTAAATATTCAATATATTGTCTTTCCCAGACGCCAGCTACATATTTAACTGCGAATCTTTTCTAATTATATGATATTATAAAGGTGCTAAATATTGAATATATTGTCTTTTCCCAGACGCCAGATAGATACTTAACTGCGAATCTCTTCTAATTTGATGATATTATCAAAGTGCTAAATATTCAATATATTGTCTGCTCTCAAACGTCACCTACATATTTAAATGCGAATATATTCTAATTAGATGATATTATAAAGGTGCTAAATATTGAATATATTGTCCTTTCTCCGACACGGTGTTACAGATATTTTGATGCGAATCTCTTCTAATTATATTAGATTATAAAAGTGCTAAATATTGAATATATTGTCTTTTCTCCGGAAGGGTCTTGTGGATATTTAACTGCGAATCTCTTCTAATTATATGATATTATCAAAGTGCTAAATATTGAATATATTGTCTTTCCCAGACGCCAGCTACATATTTAACTGCGAATCTTTTCTAATTATATGATATTATAAAGGTGCTAAATATTGAATATACTGTCTTTTCCCAGACGCCAGATAGATACTTAACTGCGAATCTCTTCTAATTAGATGATATTATCAAAGTGCTAAATATTCAATATATTGTCTGCTCTCAGACGTCAGCTACATATTTATGTGCGAATCTATTCTAATTAGATAATATTATAAAGGTGCTAAATGTTGAATATATTGTCCTTTCTCCGACACGGTGCTACAGATATTTTAATGCGAATATATTCTAATTAGACTAGATTATAAAAGTGCTAAATATTGAATATAGATGCTATTAAAGTAACCCACTTTTCTGCCTACTGCGAAGTTTAGCAAAAATATCTGCACAATATTGCCAAGTATGCTATATAGCACCATGTTAAAGCATAGGAAATTTGAAAAGTATCTAAAAAAAAGCCAATCCTGCACCTAACTCGGTACCGCGGTTCGTTCCATGCAGTCACCTGGATCGAGGATACCTCGTACATCGTTTTTAATTAGCCAAATGATTGACAGAATAAATCTGCTCCAGACTCGTCGAGAACGCACGAGTTTTCCATAGCTACAAAAAAGTAGCTAAAAAACATCTTAGTTTACTGATATTGGTCAGGGAACATTCTCATCAAATTGTATACTTGCCACTCTCAGCCTATGATTGCACTGAGGTTGAAACCGCAACGCACAACATTTGTGCATATGGCTCTCTGCCAATCAGCATCGTCCGCTTGTAAACGGAGCGAAGAGGGCTCAGCTAAACAAGACGTAGTACCACGTGTACTTGTGTAATGATTTAGCATACAAATTGTTGATTCTTGTACAAGACATAGATGCACCCCATCTCTCTCGTATGCAGCTACATGCTCCCTGTGTCGATCAAAATCGATACAGACCGAATGCGCATGCGCGTCTCATTTTTCTGCTCAGTGTAGTCAGAGGGTGTTACATGGAATTTTAATCGGTTACAAACTCTGATATTGGGAGAATAGTGAGAGAAGTACTTTGTTGAAACTAGAAACTTATGTGAACACGAAAACACAAATTATGTAGGACTGTCTGCATTTCCAAAGGAAAAAGATTTAACCGTTCATGTCATAGTCAGTTTAACAATTACAGTTGATCAAAGAATTTGACTGGATAATTAATTGAGTCAAATGAGACATCAGACTAACAACTGACTTTGATCACGTGTCATACGAGTGCAGGTATAATATATTCGGTTCGAAAGGAGAAAACTGCCTTTCAGTTCAAACAAATCGAGTTGGACGCAAAAGCAAGATAACGCGTTGTCGAGGAAACTGAACGTAATTCGAAAGCGTATCAGACGACTAATTAAATATGGACAGACTTCAGGATCGAGTATTCAACAGCGTAACATCGCCTATCAAAGTGTCTAATTCTTGAGTTATCGCTAAATAACGCGAGACGAATCAGTCAGTCACAATGGGTTTCACATCACCCAAAACGATCAGCTCGACATGTTGTCTACCGCGGTTCGTTTCATGCAGTCACCTGAAGCGAGGATATCCCGTACATCGTTTTTAATTAGTCAAATGATTGACAGAATAAATTTGTTCCAGACTCGGCGAGAACGCACGAGTTTTCCATAGCTACAAAAAAGTAGCTAAAAAACATCTTAGTTTACTGATATTGGTCAGAGAACATTATCATTAAATTGTATACCTGCCACTCTCAGCCTATGATTGCACTGAGGTTGAAACCGCAACGCACAACATTTGTGCATATGGCTCTCTGCCAATCAGCATCGTCCGCTTGTGAACGGAGCGAAGAGGGCTCAGCTAAACAAGACGGAGTACCACGTGTACTTGGTTAATGATTTAGCATACCAATTGTTCATTCTTTTACAAGATATAGATGCACACCATCTCTCGTATACAGATACATGCTCTCTGTGTCGATCAAAATCGATACAGACCGAATGCGTATGCGCGTCTCGTTTTTCTGCTCAGTGTAGTCAGAGGATGTTACACGGACTTTTAATCGGTTACAAACTCTGACATTGGAAGAATGGTGAGAGAAGTACTTTGTTGAAACTAGAAACTTATATGTACACGAACACAAAAATATGCAGGACTGTCTGTACTTCCAAAGGAAAAAGATTTAACCGTTCATGTCAGTCAGTTTAACGATTACAGTTGATCAAAGACTGACTGGATAATTAATTGAATCAAATGAGACATCAGACTAACAACTGCCTTTGATGACGTATCATACGAGTGCAGGTGTAATATATTCGCTTCGGAAGGAGAAAACTGCCTTTCAGTTCAAACAAATCGAGTTGGACGCAAAAGCAAGATAACGCGTTGTCGAGGAAATTGAACGTAATTCAAAAGCGTACGCATTCTACCATGGATACTGGGCTGTATTTAATTTACCACTTATCGCCTGGGTGTATATCTATAATCCTATATCTTTATCTGACTGCGTTTGTGATTACTTCACTTGACATATGTCATTACCGGGGAAGTTATGTCAGATTTTTCAGTTGCTCCGGGTGAACGGCGAAATTAAACTACAAGGTGCGGTTATAAAACTCTTAATGGCACTATTACACTCTTTCATCTATTATACCGATTCATCCAGGCGATTAGATTAAAAAGTTTTATTTGAGAATTTGGGAAAACTCCGCTATCTATACGAGATGACAAAATGATTATTTGTTATGGTTTTGTATATATTTATGTACCTCACGTGACCTCTAGGGTTGGATATTGCCAGCGGGCAGTCTGTGTGTGCGAGCCCTGTAGGCTCATAAATTGTGGATATAGGCAGTTCATACGGAAGATGACAGGCAAATACATATAAAGTGGATATCTACTCGCACCACACTGAAGTGTTCTATCGGCGTAATTAAGGATTGCAGGATGTACAACCCATGATAACTCAATATTAACATCTTCAAATTTATTATGATCATATATCACTTGAAATGTTTGACTTAAGCTTCTGTCAAGTCTAAGAGGTTAGGCGAAAAAAAGTATTTTGTTTCTTTTAATTTTGTGGGTTTTTTAAAATTCTGACACAGTCACTATTCAGGACTGTGACATTGCGTAGCCAACATGTAACCATCTGGGTCATCTATCCGCGGTAAGACTGACCCTGGGATCGTGTGTATCCATTTTTAGCCTACTTTCGGCAACCATATGAGGGAATTCCCCGAAATCAACACCACGTTATGTCGTCAGCCAATCAGGTAAACTCCACCGACGTAGCCCCAAAGTTACCCACCATTTTCGAGTCATACTCGTTCAAAATTACAGATCTACAACACCTCTTGAATGATACGGAAGTTATTCATATCTGTATCTTTTGTAAGCTCAGACAAGGGCGAGTGAGTAGTAGGGGTTAACGTCGTTTTCAACCTTGTTTCAGTCATATCACGACGGTGCCTACATGTGCCAGAACACGAGAGTGCTCACAGTTTCTATTACCCTGGACACTGATCAGCCCAGCCAGTATAGCACCCGGTCACCCATCCAAGTATTGACCGAGCTTAACGTTGCTTAACTTCGGTAATCTGACGAGAATCGGTGTGTCCAACGCTATAAGCCGTACCCTAAGCAATATATGTTTCAGAAGTAGTATGAAAAGCCTGTAATTTATCAGATTTTTCTAGTCTGTTTTCCGCCGGATGAAGACCGAACAGTATAAAGTAAAGTATCGGATATCTATGGTGTTCTATTTGTGCCAAGTTTCCATCGCCTTTTCAAAACGCGACGTCGCCTTTTGAAACGCGATGTCGTGTTTCGAAACGCGCGACGTCGCGTTTTTAAAACACGACGTCGCCTTTTGGAAAACACGACGTCGCCTTTTAAAACGCGACGTCGCGTTTCTTTCCTATGTTTTTGCATTGTAAAACTCGACACAACGGAACTCGACGTCGCGTTTTCAAAAGGCGACGTCGTGTTTCACCCACGTCTTGTTTGGCAATGTTAAAAGATAGAAAAGAAACGCGACGTCGCGTTTTAAAACGCGACGTCGTGTTTTTTAAAAGGCGACGTCGCGTTTTCAAAAGGCGACGTCGCCTTTCAAAACGCGACGTCGGCTTTCGAAAGGCGACGTCGCCTTTTAAAACGCGACGTCGCCTTTCGAAACGCGACGTCGCCTTTCGAAACGCGACGTCGCCTTTCGAAACGCGACGTCGCCTTTTGGTCTTTCAACTGCGCATGTGCAGGTTTAGGGAGCATTTGTTATTAGTGAGCCAGAGCTATCCGCTTGACCATCTCAGAGAATTATAAGACAATCACAATAGTAGAGGGTTCCAATTCTATCAGCAAAACTGTGGGTTACAAGGTTGTCACCGTTATCGTGAAACTAGACTTTGATAGGAGAGCGAAACAATAAGGGCAGAAACTCTTAACTGAGATTGGAATAAACGAACCTAAATTTGTGGCGGCGTCTCCGGGAATGGTTACACGCTTATTTTCCTATTTTTGATAAAAATAGGTGGTGGTAGCATTGACCTATCTGAACTAAGATAATTTGTTTTTTTGCGATAGAGTGCCCAATTATTTTAAAACCGCTACATAGCGTATAAATAACTATACAAAGGGTTCAAAGCTCAAATTCAATAACGTATTACTCAACTTGGTAAGTCATTTTTAATATCATTAACCTGAGAAGCACCTGGCTGGAATGTTTTCCACCCATGCAGATCAATCCAGCTTCCATTTTTACACCTGGTGGTGAAAGATTTACAGCCAAGTGAAAATGTGTTGGTCTAGGTAGAAACTGTTTTTACCGAGGACCGTTTTAATCCAGTTGAAATAAATTAATCAATCAACATTTAAATGTCCTCTATGGGTGACACTAACGGCACAGCTTCCACTTAGTGAGTCCATTAGTGCATTGTGCTATAACTGAATGCATAGTGAAATGGCAATTTAAAGTCAAGTAATAAACGATACTGCCAGCCGAGTTTTACACCCAAGATTAATGATACAATGTGAATAATATAAAAATAATAAAGCCTGACAAACGTTTAGAGGACGGACAGGATGATTATCTTGAAAAAAAATTAGTTGGTTGCTGTACAAGTAACTGAAAGCTAATGAGGAAACATTGTCTAAATACATGCATTATGCGCACTAATAATGTCAGCTTGTTCTTGTCTTGAGGGGTGCGTATACTCAATGGATATACATGATCTAATTTCTGAGACGGATATAAGCACAGCGAAGTTTCCTACCACACATTTCATTTACACAGTCTTCTACATATATCTACATGTATGTCATTTGTCTTGTCTAACTAAAGCATTGTATCTATAGTCACAACACAATTTCTTGAAAATAAATGATCCCTAGACATGCGCAGTTCTACTATCAAAACACGACGTCGCGTTTCAAAAGGCGACGTCGCGTTTCGAAAGGCGACGTCGCGTTTCGAAAGGCGTACGCAGAAACGCGACGCGTCGCCTTTTGAAATCGCGACGTCGCCTTTAAAACACGACGTCGCAAAGCGGTAGCGACGTCGCGTTTCTTTCCTATCTTTTAACATTGCCAAACAAGACGTGGGTGAAACACGACGTCGCCTTTTGAAAACGCGACGTCGAGTTCCGTTGTGTCGAGTTTTACAATGCAAAAACATAGGGAAGAAACGCGACGTCGCGTTTTAAAAGGCGACGTCGTGTTTTCCAAAGGCGACGTCGTGTTTTAAAAACGCGACGTCGCGTTTCAAAAGGCGACGTCGCGTTTCAAAAGGCGACGTCGCGTTTTGAAAAGGCGACGGAAACTTGGCACAAATAGAACACCATAGATATCGCTCCGCAATAATGGCGACACACGATTCGCAAGCCATCTTATGGATGGCGAAGTTCACGGAAATGAGGATCAAATCCTGTATCTGAAAGATACGGCCTTCAGGCTTTGACACTTAGAGCCGAACCATTCCAGAAACCCGAAGCAAACTGAAATCGACAGGAGAGGTAAAGTGGTGGGCGTGTGCATGCCTCCAATATAATGCAGTCACCTTGAAATGAACAAGTCATCAATCGAGTTGCACTGCTCAATGAAAATCTTTCAGGTCTGCGGATCAGATTTGGATGGAGTGTAGGCATGCAGGAATGTCTAAACTAAGACCCCACCACACGATTAACATTTTCAGAGACTGAAGACGGTAACTTCCAGATATTCCGTCCCAGGATTGCAGACAAATATAAAGCTGGCAAATATTATCTTGCTCAATGTAGATAACGTAAACGTTTGCGAAAAAAAGTGTCCACGCGCCTAATACAAAACGATGAGCGCTATAAATAGTAAAATTTCAAACATAGCATTCAATTTTACAATGTTTATGAATTTTATTGAATACATAGATTATAACGCCGGTTTCAGCGGCAGTTGCTGCCGTGGCGGCGGTGACGCGTCTCCTCACTGACAAAGATAATGCTACTATCTCCCTTAGTCAACTTATCAAATATACTTTTTGCATCTTAATCGCCTGCTTGAGCGCTTCATCATACCCTTTTTCGTACATCATTTGTAAACGTTTCTTTTTTAAGATCATTTTGTAGGGATGGCAATTCATCACATGATTGCGATACGCTTTACGTAAAGTTTTCTTCGTCTCTGATATGTAGTCTTGCTTTGCCATTCACCCGATATCTCTCATTCATAGGGCTCATCAAGTTCATTCCATTTAAACCATGGATGAATTGTCCTTGTAAAAAGTTCAAGTGCCTCCTGTACATCTTTTTCCATCACTGCACGTCACTTAAGAAGTAATCGAGTCGTCCCGAGTAAATATGGCGACCTAATAAAGCTATCTGCTGCTTATCGATGGTGTTGTCGATATCTCTTAAAGCTATGGCCTGATCGAACAAGTTTTTTTACACTATGTAAATAACTGATACTTTGTCAGGCAGCGATCCTCTTGAAGTCTTCGTGTCCTGTTTGGTTTCAGTCATAATTTCGTCGATTATTACCAGATTTCTTACAGCAGAACAGAAATATCCTTCGTCTCCGAGATTTAAGGGTATGTCCTTAACAAATTTTATATCAGGGTCTGAAATGACCCATGCGGGTCAGCAGATTATGGGCACGAGCAGTTGTGTAGGTAAAGTTTTTGGGTAATATTTTTTTCTTGTGCAAGTAGAAAACACACTCGGGTCACCCATTGGATGTCACTCAAGAGCGTGACAAGGTGATCACACATGCTGTCTCGTTGGCGAAGGGCTGCATCGGTAGCTCCCACATGGTGTAAATGTCATTTCTCTGCGATTTTTCTACTATTGTTGATGTTGTTTCCAGTAAAAACCACCCCAGTCTGCTCGGGGTTGAAGTAATACGCTTGATCGATATGGTGAAGAATGCCTGTGACGAAGCTCACATTCTTTGATCGCGTAGTCTCGTAGGTGGGCTGCCACAGACAGTAGCGCCGGAAAAAAGACTGGTTTTGCTGCTAGGCCATTCCGTGAAGAATTTTATCATCCAGGACGTCTTTCGTAACCCTGTCTGTCCGCTGAACGTCATCGTATAGGGGTGGTCTACTCCAATTAGTGGGCCCAGAGGGGATACACCCGGTTGTGTCTCTTTGTCTCGTAGTTACACACGAGACCTCCAATACGACACTCTCCACGACATATTTAGAGTCTGTTCTCCGCCGGATGAAGACCGAACAGTATACGGTAAAGTATCGGATATCGCTGCGCAATAATGCCGACACACGATTCACAAGCCATCTTATGAATGGCGAAGTGTACGGAAATGAGGATCAAATGATCCCTGAGGATCAAATCCTGTATCTGAAAGATACGGTCTTCAAGCTTTGACACTGAGAGCCGAATCATTCCAGACACCCGAAGCAAACTGAAATCCGCTTCGCTGGTGACCACTAGCCTCACACCGCTGAACCGGCACGGGTTCGAGCCCATTTGGTCCATGTGTGAAAGTTTGTCAGGTACTTCGGCTTCCTCCACCAACCAAACTGACTGTCACCATATGAGTGAAACAAACGTGAGTGTGACATTGAGTCAAATTCCCTCCCTTCCCCTCCCTCCCGCAAAGTGAAATCGACAGGAGAGGTAAAATGGTGGGCGTGTGCATGCCTCCAATACAATGCAGTCACCTTGAAATGAACAAGTCATCAGTCGAGTTGCACTGCTCAATGAAAATCTTTCAGGTCTGCGGATCAGATTTGGATGGAGTGTAGGCATGCAGAAATGTCTAAACTAAAACCCCACCACACGATTAACATTTTCAGAGACTGAAGACGGTAACTTCCAGATATTCCGTCCCAGGATTGGATAGTCAGTGTATGCATTTCCTAACAATTTCACATCATATTACAGACAAATCTAAAGCTGATAAATATTGTCTTGCTCAATGTAGATAACGTTGCTGAAAGGTTTGCGAAAAAAGTGTCCACGCGCCTAGTACAAAACGACGAGCGCTATAAATAGTAAAATTTCAAACATAGCATTCAGTTTTACAATGTTTATGAATTTTATTGAATTACAAGCGTCTGGTGCGTCATTCATAATCAGCCGTCGTCCATTAGAGAATATCCGCGTCCATAATCCAAAGACCTATTACAACGCCGGTTTCAGCGGCAGTTGCTGCCGTGGTGGCGGTGACGCGTCTCTGACGTTAAAGTGATATAAATGATCGTAAGTAAAGGAAGATGAACCTATTAGTATATATTCTCTATTATATTTATGATATAATTATCTGATGACACTATTTCTACGTTTCAACATCATCGTTTTCCTCAATGACAAAGATAATGCTACTATCTCCCTTAGTCAACTTATCAAATATACTTTTTCGCATCTTAATCGCCTGCTTGAGCGCTTCATGATACTCTTTTTCGTATATCATTTGTAAACGTTTCTTTTTTAAGATTTCATTCTGAGTATAATCGTTTTGTAGCGATGGCAATTCATCACATGATTGCGATACGCTTTACGTGAAGTTTTCTTCGTCTCTAATATGTAGTCTTGCTTTTCTATTCATCCGATATCTCTCCTTTTGGGGGCTCATCAAGTTCATTCCATTTAAACCATGGATGAATTGTCCTTGTAAAAAGTTCAAGTGTCTCCTGTACATCTTTTTCAATCACTTCAGGTCACTTAAAAAGTAATCGAGTCATCTAGAGTAAATATGGCGACCTAATTAAGCTATCTGCTGCTTATCGATGGTGTTGTCGATATCTATTGAAGTTATGCCCTGATCGAAAAAGTTTGTTTCCACTATGTAAATAACTGATACTTTGTCAGGGAGCGATCCTCTTGAAGTCTTCGTGTCCTGTTTGGTTTCAGCCATAATGTCGTCGATTATTACCAGATTTCTTACAGCAGAACAGAAATATCCTTCGTCTCCGAGATTTAAGGGTATGTCCTTAACAAATTTTATGTCAGGGTCTGAAATGCCCCATGCGGGTCAGCAGATTCTGGGCACGAGCAGTTGTGTAGGTATAACATTTTTCCCTTGTGCAGTAGAAGACACACCCGGATTACCCATTGGATGTCACTCAAGAGCGTGACAAGATCACACATGCTCTCTCGTTGGCGTAGAGCTGCATCGGTGGCGCCCGCATAGTGTAAATGCCCTTTTTCTGCGATTTTTCTACTACTGATGATGTTGTTTCCAGTAAAAACCACCTCAGTCTGCTCGGGGTTGAAGTAATACGCTTGATCGACGAAGAATGCCTGTAACGAATGGCTGTCACAGTGAAGAATGCCTGTGACGAAGCTCACATTCTTTGATCGCATAGTCTCGTCGGTGGGCTGCCACGGGCAGTAGCGCCGAAAAAGACGGGTTGTTGCTGCTAGGTCATTCCGTTAAGAATTTTATCATCCAGGACGTCTTTCGGAACCCTGTCTGTCCGCTGAACGTCATCGTATATAGGGATGGTCTACTTCAATTAGTGGACCCAGAGGGGATACACTCGGCTGTGTCTCTTTGTCGTGTAGTTTACACACGAGACCTTCAACACGACACTCTCCACGACATATTTAGATCCAAGATGGCCCCTGCATCCTCCAAAACATCCGCAACAGGCGTGCCGAGCGAATGCGCACGATGACGTCACCTGCGAAAGTCACACCACCGGGTCCTGAAAACCCTCCGGGCATATGCTACAGCGTAATTCCGATCGATAGAACCCCTATACCCTATATTGTACTCCACCATTGGGACTCAGGGTGGCTCGTACTTCGTCCGAACACGTCCCTGTGCATCCCTAAATTGCCCTTTCTCTACTTCACCCTCACTGCACATGTACCATGACGTTCCTTCCGATCAAATCCAGGACAACCGTGGTCTATACCACGAGAGCTTCAAGACGACACCAAACACGGCACATTTGGACCAAGGATGACCTACCTAGACCCATTTGACTGGGTGTAGTCAGTTTTCCGTATTTTGTTACTAGAGTTCCGGCTTTTGTTTCTAAGTCATGCTTCACATCAACCCGCCAGTCACGTGATCGAAAGTTGCCTCGAACCGGAAGTGACCCTAAGATCAAAGGTCAATGGAAAATCCTCCCTCTGCATTACCCCTCAACACGCCTTCTCCAAAAATACAAGATTTCACTGCTTACTACTAAAATCTTAAAATCAACAGGCGTCTTGCAGTCATACTTGAAATTTTATCATAATCCACCTCCCTGGACTGAAGTTATGGCATGAACAACACAATTGTCCAAGTACCTCCAAATGTTTTAACCCAGGGGATATTGACCTTTTGACTAAAATTAAATAGGTTCTTCTTTGGTCCACAATGCCCAATGTTTTTAATCAATTCATAACTTGAACTGGAGATTTTCTTTGTTTGTTTGTTTTGTTTTTTTTTGCATTTTCTCTGAAACAAATAACCTTGGCCTTTCGACCTCAAAATATATAAGGTGTTCTTTGCCTCTCGATCGAGGTATACCCAAAGTTTAGTATTAATCCTTAACAGGAAGAGGAAATTCCCATTCTTTGCAGATTTTCTGCCCCAAGTGACCTTGACCTTTGACCTAAAAATAAATAGGGTTTATCTTTGTCCCGTGAACAAAGTATATCCAAAGATTTTGTACCAATCCATAACCTGAAACTGGAGATATCGCACGAACAATAACAGTTAACAGACGGATAGACAGACAGACAGACGTACGGACGGACGAACGGAAATCGTAATATCGACAACGTCTATTGAGGGAGTTTAAAAAGTGTTATGGAACGGGAATTTGAAACAAGTAGAGCATCACGTGGCTGCTTGCGAAGACACAACGCTTTCACACGCGCTTATCGCGAAACAAACCGGCATTTCCAGAATCTAAGAGGCTGATGCCAAAAGTCTGACGAGTCAATGCGAAACCGTTTCCAAATGACCTATTTGCTATTTTAAAGGAGGAGAGGTAAAGTGCCCGAACATGGGACCCATCGTCTCGGCATATTTGGATCATCAAATTGAATAGATTCAAAACGATCAAATTTGTAGGCCTATCCTCGATTCGACTTTCGTCTCCATTCATCAGACCCACCGCGCAGTTTCAGCCACACGACTAATACAATGAACAATACGTAACAAAGCCAAGCTAAACCAATTCCATAGGCAAGTTCCATTAATGAACATGCGTAACAAAGCGACAGGTGAAATTCACCTCAAGTTCGCTACTTATCAGCCAAGGCACAGAATGGGTGAAGCCGTGTGATCAGGTCGTAAAAGGAAACAAAGGATATTTATTACCATAAGGCGCGAGAACATCAATATGATTCATTTTGATTCTTGACGAGATGAGGAATATGACTCTTTATCCGCCATCTTTACCGCGCGTACACGTTTTCGTGCGCGCGCGGAATCATACCCGAACAGGCTTGAGTGCGAAGAGGCTGACGACAAGGTGGCTCGGGACCATATGGAGCTACATTAAATCTGACATACGAAGAAGACATTGTGGCCATGTGACACTTTTATTACCTTGTATCAGTGAACTTAAAACTAGGCGATCCATAGTTAAAGACAAAAAAACAGACCGCGTTGTTCATGGGCACTCAACTGTAAACGGCCTAGTAATTCAGAGAAAGCTTTTAACAGTTTAAGTATCGAAATTGATACAACATCCGTTTCTTTAGCTCTCCTCCACGGATTTCTATATAGGAAGCCATGTGTATGTCTGTTGCCGCTGACCATAGCTGATTTTGCAAAACAGGACAGAAAAACACCAGAAACGGACACATTTTCGAGAATAAACTGCGTGACTATGAACGAAAACACCTGTTGAAAAGGCATGAAAATAGCTAGTATGTTTAACAGTTTCATCTCTCATCGTGTATAACTCTGTGAAAAGTTTTACGACTTGATAATCAGGTTAGAATATAGCTGAACCTAAGACGATATCGTACGGACTGTCAATTTCGATATACACACTGATATTATTTATTTCACATTTGTGTAAAGTATATTCCTACGAAGTAGGCTACAGATCGCAAATTGTCCGGTAATGAGTGAGTCCATCCGAATCCTTTCGTCGGCAAAATAAGGAGAACCGTTGACATTAGAACCTTAATTTTTGGCATGAACGTGCATTAGGGCATTGTTACGAGCAAGTTCTGAGCTGATCGAATTCTGCTGAAAATTTGATTTATAATTATTTTTTTTATTATTTATTGATGGCTCAGCGAGTGCACTGTCATGCCCATTGGGAACCCTTGGCTGTATGTTTCACTGTATATATCACACAGTGCAAAACCTTGTGAGATATACCATCCGTAATTATTTTGACAGCTAGAGGTTACAGCAGTGTAGCTGGGTCACCCCCAATATGCCTATAAACAGATCAGAACTAACAGTCTGAAAGGCTTGGAATTTCGAGAATGCAGTTAATAGTGCCATGGAGTAATAATTAAATTGTTCTTAGAGGTCAGAGCAGGAGAGACGAAATAAACAGATCTGTCTGGGAGTTTACACACATGCTCAGATTACTAGTAAGTGCTACATTATGGGAAACAAAATCAAACAGATATATGTTTTACAGTATTAAAAGGCTGTATTTAAGATGCTAAGTACCATCCTCAAATTCTACATTCATCAGATTGCCGGTACCCAAAATGTGTTGTCTCATATATCTAGATAGCAATGTGATGTATAGATGCTATTTATTTGTCTTTGTACAGGTCATGCTCAGGAGAATGACATAGAATCATTATTATCTTGTGCCGAGAAGGTGTTGGTCTGGAGTTGAATTACCGTAAACTACATAAATGCTACCTTTCTACTATAGGACTATATATAATAATTTGTTGTATTGTTGGGAAAATAATGCGAATCAAAAAGTTGTTTTGGTCCTGGACAAGGGCACTGAAAACCATTAAAGGTATGTAAATGTATTTCACACGTAAAGCCTGAAACCTACTGAACTTTTTATTATTCAATCTGTTTCCCTTAGTTAAAAAATTGTAAAATTAAATCGGCGATCGCTATTTATTTTTGGAATGAAGGCGCATTAGGAGACTGTTACCAACAAGTTCTGAGCTGACCTACTTTTGATGAAAATTTCTGGTGGTGATTCTGACTTGGGCAGTGCCCACCTTAATATAGGCAGGATTTCAAATGGAGGTGGGGATTTCCAAGAGTTCAGTTCGCGTCGGAGTCCTAATGCTTACCCTACTTCGTAGGTCCTGTGACGTTAGTCACACTGCTCATGTGTATATGTATATACTACAAAAACTTAAATATATATCGAGATTGCCGAAAAGACTGAAATAGGGTGTATTCATTTTCTAATGAAAAAAATATCGTCTACAGCACCCCTTTGATGGGAAGATGAGAAATCCAAACATCAGCGGGAAAAACTAATTTATAGAAGTACAATGGACTTAAAGTCTATATAAAGAGTCGATCAGTATCCCTATCTCTTTCAGCTTACAAGAATTTGACAGCGAGAAGCAAAAGAATCAAGCGGAATGTTGACAGATGCAATATATTAAGTTGTTTCTGTAAATTAACAATAAAAGGGTTGAAAAATTTGTGACTCGTTCACTGACAGGATAGGTCACGCATTAACATAACATTAAAAAGGTATTTACCCCGAGTATCGCCATCAACGGCCATTAAAACTGCTTTGACGCTACATTAAGATGTGTAAGTGTCCGTCATTCCTGTGTACATATATATTCGTCTCAATTAACCTTTTTTTTTTGCTAAAAAAAAGCCTTCTTCACAAAGTGTCACTTGTTCAGAGAAAATATATAGTGCAGACACCAATATACAGGTACACTTAAAGTAAAGGGTTTCTTGTCTACATACACCATTAGTAAAGTTTAATATATTTTTTATATTTATCTCGGGCCAATTTTATGCACATGATTATGTATAACAAAACAAACACATTTTTTTTGTTATCGGCTGAGACATAGATTAAAGCGCGCCACAACTACAGTAGCACGGTACCTTGTCACACCTTTTAAATAACTGATTCACGTAAATCCTGGTTATATCTCCGTCAATAAATAACCATCCGCAAGTGTCCGGTTACATAATCGGCAGATGTCATTTGAATGAATTCGCGCAGATGTAAATAATTGTCGTATGCCATTAACAGTCTATTTGAAAATGTGATGAATGTAATATTAAACGTCCATGAACTCTCCATAATAGCAGCCTCCGTATGAACCTATTAGCTATGGAGAATAATAAAAATATAATATAATAATCTTCTCACACTCACGGACCATACCGCCTCAGTCCCACGTCCATTAGGAATACCACCCCCGTCACCCGCCGTGCCCCTCACCCATCAACCACACCGTCTCCGCCAAACCCCATGTTCCACATTCATCAACCAAACCGCCTCCGTCACCAGCCATGCTCCACATTCATCAACTGTGCCGCATCTGTCACCCGCCATGCCACACATTCGTCATTCATACCATCTCTGTCACTCGCAATGTCTCACATCCATCAACCACACCCTCTCCGTCACACACCATGTTCCACATTCATCAATCACACCGCTTCCGTCGCCCACCATATCCCATATTTATCAACCATACCGCCCACGTCACCTACCACGTCCTACATCCTTCAATCATACCGCCTCCGTCGCCCACCACGTCCCACATCCATCAACCATACCGCATCTGTCGCCCACCACGTCCAACGTCCTTCAACTATACCGCCTTCGTCACCCACCATGTCCCAGATTCATCAACCATACCGCCTCCGTCGCCCACCATGTCCCAGATCCATCAACCATACCGCCTCCGTCGCCCATCACGTCCCACATCCATCAACCATATCGCTTCTGTCGCCCACCACTTCCAACATCCTTCAACTATACCGCCTCCGTCGCCCACCATATCCATCAACCATACCGCCTCCGTCGCCCACCATGTCCCAGATCCATCAACTATACCGCCTCCGTCGCCCACCATGTCCCACATCCATCAACCATACCGCATCTGTCGCCCACCACGTCCAACGTCCTTCAACTATACCGCCTTCGTCACCCACCATGTCCCGATCCATCAACCATACCGCCTCCGTCGCCCACCATGTCCCAGATCCATCAACCATACCGCCTCCGTCGCCCACCATGTCCCAGATCCATCAACCATATCGCCTCCGTCACCCACCATGTCCCAGATCCATCAACCATACCGCCTCCGTCGCCCATCACGTCCCACATCCATCACCCATATCGCTTCTGTCGCCCACCACTTCCAACATCCTTCACCTATACCGCCTCCGTCGCCCACCATGTCCCAGATCCATCAACCATACCGCTTCCGTCGCCCACCATGTCCCAGATCCATCAACTATACCGCCTCCGTCGCCCACCATGCCCCAGATCCATCAACCATTCGCCTCCGTCGCCCACCATGTCCTATATTCACCAACCATACCGCCTACGTCACCCACCACGTCCCACATCCATCAACCATACCGCTTCTGTCGCCCACCACGTCCAACATCCTTCAACCATACCGCCTCCGTCGCCCACCATGTCTCAGATCCATCAACCATATCGCCTCCAAAACCCACATGTCCCACATCCATCAACCATACCGCCTCTGTCATCGGACATACCCCACATCCATCAACCACACTGCCTCCGTCGCCCTCCACGTCCAACATCCTTCAACCATACCGCCTCCGTCGCCCACCATGTCCCAGGTCCATCAACCATACCGCCTCCGTCGCCCACCACGTCCCACATCCATCAACCATACCGCATCTGTCACCCACCACGTCCAACATCTTTCAACTATACCGCCTCCGTCGCCCACCATGTCCCAGATCCATCAACCATACCGCTTCCGTCGCCCACCATGTCTCAGATCCATCAACCACAACGCCTCCAACACCCACCATGTCCCACATACATCAACCATACCGCCTCCATCGCCCACCACGTCCCACATCACTCAACCGCACAACTTCCGTCGCCCACCATGTCCCATATTCATCAACCATACCGCCTACGTCACCCACCACGTCCCACATCCATCAACCACACCGCTTCTGTCGCCCAACACGTCCAACATCCTTCAACCATACCGCTTCCGTCGCCCACCATGTCTCAGATCCATCAACCATATCGCCTCCAACACCCACATGTCCCACATCCATCAACCATACCGCCTCTTTCATCGGACATACCCCACATCCATCAACCATACTGCCTCCGTCGCCCTCCACGTCCAACATCCTTCAACCATACCGCCTCCGTCGCCCACCATGTCCCAGGTCCATCAACCATACCGCCTCCGTCGCCATCAACCATCCCGCCTACGTCGCCCACCATGTGCCACATCCATCAATCATAACGCCTCCGTCGCCCGAAATGTCCCACATCCATCAACCATACCGCCTCCGTCGCCATCAACCATACCGCCTCCGTCGCCTACCATGTACCATATCCATCAATCATACCTCCTCCGTCGCCCGAAATGTCCTACATCCATCAACCATACCCCGTTGCCCACCGTGTACCACATCCTTCGTCCATCGATAGTGTCACATCTGTATTGCCCGTCGTGTCTTACATCGGTTATGTACCACAATGACAATTTAACGTGTCTCACATTCGCCATCCGTCGTTTTCACATCCGTCGTGTACCACTTAAGTCATGAAATCTGACTGTTGGTCGATATATATGAAGTAATTGTCTGCCAGATTGTACCCAACATAAAAGTAGCTTGCCTCTTTAAATATTTTATAATCATAATATCAGTATTTGTTTGGTGTGTCTGCCATATTGCACCATTCTATGTCACAGGATAAACTCAGATATGACTAACTATCAATTGGCATTAAAATTTCACTGACGATATTTAATGAAATGCGATCACGTCTAACTTGGTCTCGTTGTAACAGCACATATTCTACCGTGATGGACGTCTGGCTTCTGGCCAGGCACCATTGGGTTGGAAGGTTGGAAGAATCATTTGTGAGAATCATTTTGCCTGGACATTAATTTTCTTTTATTCACTGGAAGCATTGGAAATATCATCATTTATTGGCAAAGACAGTAGATTTATGTCCCTGCTGTGCTCCTTGGACGGTGACTTGGTCCGGGGACGCTGATCTCAAAGGCGGCCATAAAGCGGGATTTTTATTACCCTTCCTTGAATCGGGTCGGTTTATTGGTACAAAGCCCACATGGCGTCACCTAACCAGAAGTCCCAAACAGGACAAACAGTAGCTCAATCTTCATAGGGTTGCGAGTTTGACCTCTTTGGCTCGTGGCTATCGTTCAAATCGCCCATTAATTCCATTGTCTTCTTGGTCAGTCGCCATCTCACGTACCATGCACCCGGACCATATATCACCCATTTGACGTCCGGGGAACAGCCCCTCAAACTCACCAGCGTCCGACATTTTCCTGTCAAATCTGAAAATCTGTCGCCAACAAGACGCCATTGTAGCTTCTTATCCGGAACATTTCGATAATGTATTCACAGGAAAGATAAAACAGCGAGATTTATAGCTTTTGTCTGCAGCTGTTACTTCTTACAAATCTTGACGACTCGCTTGGATTATCAGTACGGTATCTCGGACCTTTTTTTTACGATCATCTGCCTCTAAAAGTAAACCATCAAACGAAAAAGGGAAAAAGATTACTGCTAAACCGCGCTTTACAAACCGATTTAACGTTTATGTCACTTGTTCCTTTGCTTTCTCCAAACAGACAGTTAATCTGAGGTCAGGTCATGTTTTAATATAAATCTCTTGATATTATCCTTAAGACGCTTTGTTCAGTTGTAAGCATCCCCTTACAACTGACCAAAGCCATGCAACAACAGTTGTTCGTTTCTATAGTTACTTAACAGCTCGCCTACGAAGACAAAACAACACGAGAACATTAAGGACAAAATAGGACATGAGCTGTAAAATATTGGTATTGGTATTTTTATGCATTTATTGGGAGGATTTTATCCTGTAGCAAAAATATGACACCGTTATCCGAAAGTTTGGTCTTTTTTGAAAGAAACGAGAGGGGTTTTGATTTGAGTGGTTAAATTTTTGTTACAAGCGCATTATTTTGATCATCTGTTTATGCAATTGAATATCTAAATTCTTTCGAGGCTGATATTTCTGTATGTTAATTCTAGAAAATCATAATTTTGCAGGTTTTATTATCTTCACATGCACACAACATTTTTTTTTCTATACAAGCGACACATATCCTTTGAAGACGTCAATCAGATTTCTTAATCTTCATAATCCGGATGCCAACACGTAGAACATTCATATTTGGTGGAAATTCTTTTTACTCTTCTGAAATTTATGTCTCTACATCGTGTTCTTCTTAGCACTTTATCTTCCTCTTAAAGGTTCAGCTTCTTTATTGTTATAAAAAAAAGTTTAGTCTTTTCTAACAAATAAAAGTATGAAGACGGATTTTCTTCTACCTTAAATTTCTTGACAGGACATCGATCTTCGTGGTTATATAACTGGGTTTTTTCAATGACAGATCCACTGATGTAATGACCTCAATTGAAGAAAGGCATTCGCCACACAAGGCCTGGAAAGGTATAATTAGAAAAACTGCCATACATGAGCAATGGTACTTAAACGTAATGGCCTAATGATGTTGATAGTAAATGGTTATTTAATGAATATTTAACAGCGTGCAACTTTGATCACAAAGAGATATAGATAGCATTGACCCTGGAATTGAACCATTGATAGTTTATTGTCTTGGTGCCCCTCCCCCATAACATCAATTCTCCCAAACAGCAATTTATCAGTGACAGATTATTTGCATTGCTGTTGGGTAATATATGTGGAAAAGCGTTTCTATCTGGAAATGATCGATTGATAAGAAAAACGACCTGATATTTTATCAAAGGTTGTAAACATCTACTCCAAATATAAAGCAATTATATAATATTATATAATTCAATGCATTTTATTTCACGAGATATACAATTCAGTCGAGTTCTCAATGGCCCAGAATAGGAAAATACCATAGTTTCCGTGACAAAAGATCAGACAACCAAACCTCAGTTTGCCCAAATCATACATGTTTAGTATACTAGCGAAAAATGTACCCGCATAAATGTTCATGAATAGCGTTGATTGGCCAACCCGTCATTGACAACTCCGAAACTTTATTCGATTCCCTTTTAAGCACAAAAATAAGTCTATGTCACTCGATTTTGAGAGAGGTACCGGTCTCCCATGTATGTTCAGTGTTTCTCGAGTTCGTGGGCTCTTTTGTTCAGAATACTCAAGTTTTGAGATGCTGAAAACAGTGGAACTCTCCATATATGAAGTGACAAATAGCTGTCTCACGTGACCTATGGTAGAGCCAGACTGCTTCGGAAGTGATGAAAACATTTCCCCATTGTTCACAATTGAGAAAATAGTACCGGTACGTCAAATTAAGTTTATGAAAGAAGATACATGCACACTTGTCCAAATCGAGTACATTTTTTCGTGAGAGATTCGAAACCAAAAACAAAAGATCACATTTTTTTATATCTCTGACTGGCGTTCTGGCCATATACAAAATTTCTGCGTATGGACTAATTTGATCTCCCTACACAGAAGAGTTCTAATTTCTTTGTCTTTGACACTGCACTCTAACCCCAAAATGCGTATTGGATGGCCAGGACCCTAACCCCAAAATGCGTATTGAATGGCCTGGACCCTATAACCCCAAAATGCGTATTGGATGATCAGGACCCGTGAGTAGTATATAGCGAGTATTTCGAGTCGTATTGACCTCTTTGCACTTAAATTGGAGGCGGTCACGTGACAGAGGTCAAAGGTCAATGAGTGCACTTGAGTTGACCTGTATCCTTTCATCTTGTCTTTGACCTTGGATCATGTTTAGACATGTTAGGGCTGGGGTTTTTCCCATCACGTGCGCATGTGTATGACGTCACTTCCGGTCTGGGTGAATGGGGCGTGACCTGTGAACCTGATAGGACATATACTGACCTGTCTGTGGGGTTTTTCCCTACAATGTCGTTCACCTTCGTGTTTTTTCGGTGAGGTGCGAAGGGTACGTCCGTGTCTTTTCGATGAGGTCCGTGGGAACATGATAGGCCATGTACTGACCTGTCTGTGGGTTTTTCCCCACCAGAATTTCGCTGTCGTCTGCTTGGGTTGTCACGTGCCGAACACCTGGCTCCCCGAATTGCAACATTGTTGCACGTTCGCAAGGATTGCCCTATATTCGGGTCCTTTAGCAATACCATTGATTGGATGCGTGTACTGACTTGTATTTGGGTTTTTTCCATCACGGGGAGATCAGGTGATAGTTCAAGGTCATGTTGAATGATAGGAATGCGTGTACTGACCTGTTCATCCGTGGTTTACATCCGGGGACTTATATCCGGGTCCTTTAGCTGTGTGTTCCGAGTTTACACGGGAACAGTCGGGTAGTTACGGAGGAAGACACGGAGGTGACCGAAGATGTCACAGAGGTGCCCGAAGAGACACGGAGGTTACCGAAGATGTCACGGAGGTCACCGAAGAGACACGGAGGTGGCCGAAGATGTCACGGAGGTTACCGAAGAGACGCGGAGGTGCCCGAAGAGTCACGGATGTTACCGAAAAGACACGGAGGTGACCGAAGAGACAGGTCCGCCATCTTCAGAACATGATAGGCCATGTACTGACCTGTCTGTGGGCTTTCATCCCGTCTCTGACCTTGGATCATGTTTAGACATGTTAGGGGATTCCTCCGCGGTGATGCGGTTTGGCGGTGATGCGGTCTGCCTCCGCGGACAGAAAGTAGTCCCAAGTATATAGAGGGCTGAGGGTATGTCTGACTGTATGGAATGCATGTATTGACTTGTGTCTGGGTTTTTCCATCACGGGGAGTGCGCAGGTGTATGACGTCACTTCCGGTCTGCGTGAATCGGGCGTGACCTGGGTATGACTGTATGGGATGTACTGACTTGGTTCTGGGGTTTTTCCATCATGCGGCGGTCACGTGATTAGGAGTGTATGTACGGACTTGTATGCCGTCCATTCATTTGAGTCGGGGACTTGGGGTCCCTACGGAAGGATTTTGCAAGTCATGGGTGGGTGTATGTAAAGTGAGGATTTGTCTCGAAAATATAAAAAGCGGAACACGGACTTTACCTCTAAAATAGGGGAAAACCCCTATCAACTCTATCCCAAAGGGCTAATATCGTTCCCTGGCTTATCGGGTTCTGCCTGGAGTGGGTGTATGTAAAATTAGGATTTGTTCCGAAAATATAAAAAGCGGAACACGGACTCTACCGCTAAAATAGGGAAAAACTTCTATCAACCCTATCCCAAAGAGCTAATATCGGTCCTTGGCTTATCGGGGCCTGCTGAGAGAGTGGGTGTATGTAAAATGAGGATTTGTCACGAAAATATAAAAAGCGGAACACGAACTTTACCCCTACAATAGAGGAAAACTCCTATCAGCCCTATCCAAAAGGGCTAATATCGGTACCCGGGCTAATCGGAGTCTGGGTGCATGGGTGGGTACATGTAAAATCAGGATTTTTCTCGAAAATATAAAAAACGGAACACGGACTTTACCCCCTAAACTAGGGGAAAACCCCTATCAAGGGCGTGTATTGACTACCATTGACCTTTGTGGTCCAAATGCGTCGTGTGAGGTGTCATCTTGTAGCAACGCCCGCCAACGCCGAGCTTAACGCTTCAACGCCCTGGTGAAATAGCTCAGAAGTTCTGATTTTCTAGATATTCCATGGAATTGTCACTACTTCTTCGAAATGCAGTGACGCCCGTAGTTATGGCTCGTAGTTACGCCATAACGCTCTAACATAACGCCTTGACGCCATGATATAGACCGGAGAGAGAACGACAACAACAAGGATGACATATGAGAGAACAACAACAACAAGAAGGGTTTTTTTCATATAGTTTATTTTCCCCAATGTTACATCATACCCACGCTGGGGGAGCCGCGTTGGGTATGTTTACAACTCAAGAAAACTCTTGTCCAATCAGAGGCCGCCATTTGCATCTGTCATATTGTTCTTGTCCGTTAGATGTATTTTCGGCTGCTCTTGTCTGTCGCAATTTCAGAAAGTGCCATCTTTGCTCGGTGTGACCTAAGCGTCGTCGGGAAGGCCTGGATATTCTTCGGGCAGCATGTCCTGAAACAGTTGTTTACGCATTCTGATCGCATTTTCCAGGGCCTCGGTGGGTGATAATCCCATAGCCTCTTCCAAGTGACGCTTGATCTTCATGATGGACCTGTGCGTGGGGTCGCCTTTCATTTCAAGCGGTAGTAATTACAAGCGTCTAGTCCGTCATTCATAATCCAGCCGTCGTCCATTAGAGAATATCCGCGTCCATAATCCGAAGACCTATTCCATTTTCCATATAACAGTATTAGCACCAAATTCAAAAAAACAATCATAGTATACATAAACATAGGCTTGTTTCCTGCAAGAGAGAAGCGGTCAACAGTTTCAATGATGCCGGCAAGACATCATGATGTTCCAAAAATATCAAATCCGTATCGCTGATCAGTATTCTTAATCCATAATATTCGTTATAGAGTCGTCATCTAAAAAAAGATGTATCTCAGTCACGCTTTGATTGTGACTGTTCATATGAGTACCATGGGGATCTTGAAGTACATGGGTTCATACGGCCCCTAGCCCCGGGTTAAGCGGAATTAGACACAAGTTACGAAACGTAGCGCCATAGATCTTGCACGCTACGTTCGTATTTTGCTATCAGCATGCGATATGTATCGCCAAATTTGAGAAACTTTGAGTGGATCGCCATGGCTGTTTTCCTGATGCGGGGGCGCATTTGGGTGTACGCCTGTTGTAAATTATCCTCTCCGGCGTCCTCGATCGCTGCAGCGTAAGTATTGATGGCTGCTGTCACAATACGATCCCAGAAGGTAGGTTCTGCCTCACTATCCACGGACGTAGGCTGACTATCTGAGGTCAAGCTCTCCGTATCACTAGATAGACTCTCAGCAATCTCTGTTTCGGTATCAGTCGATACACTCTCAGCAGTCTCTGTATCAGCATCCGCCTCAACGGACTCCTCCAACGGAGTCTTCAGCCCCATGTATATTTTTCTGGTGTCGCACCATATCGTAATGTCTAGTGAACGTGCGTTCGCACTCAGAGCAAGTATAAGCCATGTTCACGGTTAAACGTCGACTGTGCGTGTTTTTGGAAATACGCTTGCTTTTATAGACAGTAACCCCCATCAACGCTTAGCTTAACGCTTCAACGCCCTGGTGAATTAGCTCAGAAGCTCTGATTTCCATGGAATTGACACCAATTCATCGAAATACAGTGACGCCCGTCGTTACGCCTTAACGCCCGTCTCAACGCCCGTCAACACCCGTCGTTACGCCTCGGAAGTGACGTCATCGTACGCAGGCGCACACACACACCCTGGTGTACCCTATAGCCCGTACGGGCTATAGGGTACAGGGTGCACCAGGTGTGTGTGTGTGCGCCTGCGTACGATGACGTCACTTCCGAGCAGCGCAGGGTCAAAGGTCACTTTCGGTCACGCGGTCAAAGGTCACTTCCGGTCAGGTGACCGAAAGTGCACTCAGAGTTCAAAGATTAATCCAAAACCCCTTTATCGCTCGTTAAGGCGCTGAGACGGGCGTTAAGGCGTAAAGATAGGGCGTTAAGGCATTGAGACGGGTGTTAAGGCGTAACGACAGGTGTTGACGGGCGTTGAGACGGGCGTTAAGGCGTAACGACGGGCGTCACTGTATTTCGATGAATTGGTGTCAATTCCATGGAAATCAGAGCTTCTGAGCTAATTCACCAGGGCGTTGATTTTACATGCACCCACTCATGCACCCAGACTCCGATAAGCCAGGGGACCGATATTAGCCCTTTTGGATAGGGCTGATAGGAGTTTTCCTCTATTGTAGGGGTAAAGTCCGTGTTCCGCTTTTTATATTTTCGGGACAAATCCTAATTTTACATACACCCACTCCCCCCACTCTCTCAGCAGGAACCGATATTAGCCCTTTGGGATAGGGTTGATAGAAGTTTTTCCCTATTTTAGCAGTAGAGTCCGTGTTCCGCTTTTTATATTTTCGAGACAAATCCTCATTTTACATACACCCACCCATGACTTGCAAAATCCTTTCGAAGGGACCCCAAGTCCCCGACTCAAATGATTGGACGGCATACAAGTCCGTACATGCACTCCTAATCACGTGACCGCCGCATGATGGAAAAAACCCAGAACCAAGTCAGTACATCCCATACAGTCATACCCAGGTCACGCCCGATTCACGCAGACCGGAAGTGACGTCATACACCTGCGCACTCCCCGTGATGGAAAAACCCCAGACACAAGTCAATACATGCATTCCAGACAGTCAGATATACCCTCAGCCCTCTATATACTTGGGACTACTTTCTGTCCGCGGAGGCAGACCGCATCACCGCCAAACCGCATCACCGCGGAGGAATCCCCTAACATGTCTAAACATGATCCAAGGTCAGAGATGGGATGAAAACCCCACAGACAGGTCAGTACATGGCCTATCATGTTCTGAAGATGGCGGACCTGTCTCTTCGGTCACCTCCGTGTCTTTTCGGTAACGTCCGTGACTCTTCGGGCACCTCCGTGTCTCTTCGGTAACCTCCGTGACATCTTCGGCCACCTCCGTGTCTCTTCGGTGACCTCCGTGACATCTTCGGTAACCTCCGTGTCTCTTCGGGCACTTCCGTGACATCTTCGGTCACCTCCGTATCTTCCTCCGTAACTACCCGACTGTTCCCGTGTAAACTCGGAACACACAGCTAAAGGACCCGGATATAAGTCCCCGGATGTAAACCACGGATGAACAGGTCAGTACACGCATTCCTATCATTCATTATGACCTTGAACTATCACCTGATCTCCCCGTGATGGAAAAAACCCAAATACAAGTCAGTACACGCATCCAATCAATGGTATTGCTAAAGGACCCGGATATAGGGCAATCCTTGCGAACGTGCAACAATGTTGGTGTTCGGCACGTGACAACCCAAGCAGACGACAGCGAAATTCTGGCGGGAAAATACCCACAGACAGGTCAGTACATGGCCTATCATGTTCCCACGGACCTCACCGGGAAGACACGGACGTACCCTTCGCACCTCACCGAAAAAACACGAAGGTGAACGACATTGTAGGGAAGAACCCCACAGACAGGTCAGTACATGTCCTATCAGGTTCACAGGTCACGCCCCATTCACCCAGACCGGAAGTGACGTCATACACATGCGCACGTGATGGGAAAACCCCCAGCCCTAACATGTCTAAACATGATCCAAGGTCAAAGACAAGATGAAAGGATACAGGTCAACTCAAGTGCACTCATTGACCTTTGACCTCTGTCACGTGACCGCCTCAAATTTAAGTGCAAAGAGGTCAATACGACTCGAAATACTCGCTATATACTACTCCCGTGTGTATTGTTTGTACGAATATACTATCAACTCCTCGGTACTGTAAACATATAATAAATATTCTATACTGATATGACTTGAAGATTGAGATACATCTCACAAAATATAGTTTCCTTGATAACAACCAAGATAATAAATATCATCTCATCTTGGCATTCTGCAAAATCTATGGATAAGCTATTTTGCCAGGATTTTGCCTTCATCTGGTGTTTTAACATGCATATGCCACTATCCTGTGCAAAGTCTCTACATTGATGTATAATGCATCGTGTCTCTACGTCAAGTCGGTTTTCGGGTCAAAAAAGACAGGTAGATAGACCGACACAGACAAACACGTAACACACGCTGCAGATTATGAATGGTATAGATATATCAAGGATATACGCATATATTACAGTTTTGTTAATCTCAATCGAGACTCCAGAACCAACCATGCAGTTTCATAGCCCACGCAACACGGAAAACATCGTATCAATATGGATTTAACAACATGACATAACTGAACTGAAATTAATATAACAGATTATCATCAAAAACACGTACAATATGCGATGTTTTACAAATTCAGCTGCAAAATAGCACCGTTACAGAGCGAATAGTTTGACAGCTGACTAAATACTTGTAACTCTATAGCACTGTGATATTTGACTTAAACTGATTACTATCTATTAATGTACCATGTGTTGGATGACATGAAGTATGAGCTCGATATAGATTAATATATATATATATTGTATGTATGTGGCTCTTATTAAGTATGCAATTTCTATCTCAGAACATACCTACATGCCTTAAGGGGATCCGATATGTGTTTATTGTTTTTCATTCATATAACTGTGAGTATGACAAATATATTCCAGACAGCCTGGCAAATAGCAACGATGTTTTATTGGCGATTTCTGCGCCATACAGCAATGGTATTATGGCTGTTTAACCCGACCTATTACCTGATAGCATGACGCCATGGTACGATTGCACGATGCGATGGTACGATGCAATAATTAAAACACTAATCAACAGAATATGATAGCAGAATATGGCGAAGTCCCGATATCTTACAATACCTCTGCTTTCACGCTCCATTCACACACCGCACTCTCACTCTGGGTAGCTTCAGTGGGTAATACTTGTCACATATCTCCCCATGTTAATATGTATGGGAACCATTTTGATTAGGCGAAAAATATGCTTACATTAATAGAAATTTTGGAATGTTATATTTGGGAATACCCAAATCGGTCTAGTTGCGAGCGCTATGGATCAAGAGCATGAAACCAGGGATATGTAAAGATATCGGGACTTCGCTTGACACATCGTATCATTGCATCGCATTTTCATAGTATATGTCATTGCATTATTCCATCGCAATGCGTTTGCGTTGAACCATTGCATCGTACCACCACTGCACCGAAAACCATGCCACTGTGCCATCAGTATAGTGAGGGAAAACACAGGTTCGGCAGGAGGAGGCGAAGGAGGAAGAGGGGGAGCGAGCGAGCGAGCCAGGAGAAGGAGGATTTATATACTCATGGAGCCAGTTCAGATGTATTTACATGTCTGAATAATTGCCTGTCGAAACCAATCTTTTCCACTTAACCAAGGCCTTCCTTAGATGTGTCCATCCGTTCCGAACGCCGACGGGACTCTTGAATTTGAGATGTCATTCGTATCGCACCAAATTCACTGGATTGGCAGGATTTGCCCGGCTTGATTCTCTCTCTGTATCATCGTTTCCAGCTTAAGAAGTAATTGTCAGACAACGGCCAGTTTCACTTTCAATTTCTTCTCATTTCAAGCCTCTGAGACTTTACCAGTAATTATTCGCCCAGTAAGCTCACCATTTCTTGGACGAAACCAGATTTATCCCGATTAAGATATTCGTGAAGTAATTTTCATATATGGCTGAGCAAAGTCCATTCTATGGATAGAGCAGTATTTGTGTAAGTCTGCCTTAATGTTGTCTGCGCGTCAGGATTGCAGAAGTGAGCATCGATCTTTTGTTACCCTTAAGAGCTCTTATCGACAAGACGGCAATACAAACATATACGTAATGCCCCAAATAGCTTTCTGTCCGAGATAATGGGTTTGGCGAAATGTTTTTCTTTTTTACTCCCACTTCCATCTCACATCCAGGTTCAAAAGATTACATAAGTAAAAAAGCATTAGGAAGAATGGCGCTTTGATCGATAAGTGATTTAAGAAAACAGTCTGAAGAGAGTCATCCAACCATGAAACCCATTCACAGCGAAAACGATCGAATGGTTTCCTGGTTTGATCTACTAATTGCAGAAGCTGAGGCTAAGCAGTTTTGAACGAGCCTTTAATTTTCCGCTTCTGTTCGGTTTCTCAGTTTACCCCCTCGAACCCAGGAAGCATAGCGAATTACTGATTGTATTCTTCAAATTAACTTCAACAAATTCCCATGTTGGTGTTAATTAATTATCCTACGCAGATGGGACGTTGAAACTCTCTATTTAGGTGTGTGAAAGTGATTTATTTTACATTGCTCAGATTTCAGAATCAAATCCGAGTTTTAGGAGATGCGGAACTTATTGGCTCTGTGAATAAGTCGGGCTAAAAGTATGATTCTATCAATTAAAGGAATCTGGGAATGTAATTTTATCAACTAAATGAATCAGACATATCGACATAGTCTATATTCTATAATAATTAGACATGTATGTATTTAATAAATATATTTGGGACAATATGAATGTACTGTCAGAAAAAACTAGAGTAATGTTTGGAACCAACTTGGCCAAAATCTCATGAGGGCTACAGATATGTCTTCATAAAACATGGAAAACCTGTGTAAAAAGAACAGAATATCCCTAATCAAAAATTTCCGAGTCCTACCGGTAGCTAATAACCTAAATGAGACATTTTTTTTCTGATTTGCAATTCAGGTAAGACATATGTTCCTAAAGACAAACGTATATGGAACGGGAAATTGTTTACTGCATGGGACACCCGCTTAATTTACAAAATCAACAGGCGGGCTAGTAAAAATAAAATCCCTGTGCTGCCTACTTATCTCTACTGTAAAGACTTTGAATCAGATAAAGTATCTCTGTCCTTCAGAGAAAAGTTTCTTAGCTATCCTATCTCATGGGTGGAGTCTGTTAGTGTTGCTACAATAAATCTCTCTGATTGACAAGCCGGAGCTCTTGGCGGGGTGGTTAAACTTAACGCAGTCCGCCTACTTGGCTGACGGTGCTCTCCCTCGGATGCCAAGTCCGCTAAGAAAAGTAGTGCGCCACTTGAAACACGTTTATCTAATCATTGATAGGCGAAGAAAACACGCGAATTTTCGATCAGGTCAGTCTGTGCTGTTTAAGTCGCTTTAGTTTAGCCGCTGGCAGAGGCAGCCCTCTAATTTCTTAACGTATTGTGATAATTCTCGACTAGGCGTATAGATTTCATTCAGTGTTTGTCGCTGGGGTGATAGGGCACTCACACAATCATTCGCGCAGCAAGTCTTCACGCCAAGTATTTGGGACGGTTGTTTGGGCTGAAATAGATAGCCTCGTGCTGGCTGGCTGCTTTACCACTTCGTTCGGCTCAGTGTAGCCAGTTGGCAGGCCTGGCCGTGCTTGTCGTTGATGCAGGGAGAGTAAAACTCTAGGCCGAGTCCTGTCTTAGCTAACGGGAGGCCGAGATGTGGTGGTCGCTATTTCTGGTGACGGTGGCCCTACCGTGGCTGTCGTTGCCCGCCTCCCACGGGCTGGCAAGCCAGAACAGCCGATGTGAACGTATTACCATCCCTATGTGTTTGGACATGAGGTACAACATGACAAGAATGCCAAATCTGATAGGACATACAAATCAGAAAGACGCAGCCATCCATGTGCACGAATTTATACCGTTGGTACAGTTAGGGTGTTCCAAACTCTTGAAGTTTTTCCTATGTTCCCTGTACGCACCGATGTGCACGGAACAAGTAGACGAGACCCTTATCATCCCCGCCTGTAGATCCATGTGTCTGGAGGTGAAATCGAAGTGTGAACCCATCCTTGAGCGGTTCAGCTTCAAGTGGCCCTCCATCCTAGACTGTGCTAACTTACCTGAGAGGAGCGAACGGGGCAATTTGTGCATGGAAGCTCCCAACGTGACAGACGAACCAGGGCACGAGAAAGACAGTACGCAATATTCCCCGAATAAACCCGATAACGAAGACTTCTGGAAGCTACTCCAGTCGTTAGAGGGGAAAATCACGACGACTCCCGCCCAAGGAATGAGTACTCGTCCCCAGGATTATCCATGTCCCGACCGATTCGTGCACGTCAACAAGAAAAACACGACAACCTCGTGTGCGCCGAGATGCAACATGGAAGTCTACTTTCGTCAAGAGGATAAAAGATTCGCCGAGATATGGATGATAGTGTGGGGATCATTGTGTTTCTTTTCCACTACTGTCACAGTGTTGACGTTCGCAGTTGATTCTTCTCGGTTCAAATACCCAGAACGTCCCATCATTTTTCTATCCTTGTGTTACGCTATTTATTCACTGGCCTATATCATTCGTGCATTCACAGGGCCCAATGCTATTTCTTGTGACAAGGGCAGAGATGGGGTTGAATTTCTTATCCAAGAAGGATTAGACAGCACGTGGTGTATTATAGTGTTTCTCATTTTATATTTCTTCGGGATGGCCAGTTCCCTGTGGTGGGTTATACTCACAGTGACGTGGTTTCTAGCTGCTGGGAGAAAGTGGGGACAAGAAGCCATAGAAGCCCTAAGTAGTTATTTTCATTTTGCAGCCTGGGCCATACCGGCAATTAAAACTATCGTCATTTTAACCATGCGACGGGTAGACGGAGATGAATTGACGGGCCTGTGTTACGTTGGCAATCAAGACATCACTGCTTTAACAGGCTTCGTCTTGGCCCCATTATTAACTTACCTTCTGTTAGGAACAACTTTCATATTGGCCGGATTCATAGCCTTATTACGGATCAGGAATAATTTAAAAGGAGACGGTGCCAATATTCGAAAATTAGAAAAACTTATGGCAAAGATAGGCGTGTTTTCCGTGTTATATACTGTCCCGGCCACGTGTGTGATCGGTTGCTACTTTTACGAACGTATTAATTTCGAAACCTGGAGGACGATGGCGATGCGGAACGATTGTCGTTTGTCAAAAGACGGTAAATCGAAATGTACATTGCAGCAGTCTATTCCCACAGTTGAAGTTTACATGCTCAAAGTGTTCATGTCTCTCGTAGTGGGTATAACGAGCGGGATGTGGATATGGAGTTATAAAACTGTCAGTTCGTGGAGGAACTTCTGCTTCAGTCGCTTCACCCGACGAAAGTCGGCTTTAGGTAGTTATCAACAGGCCCCCGTGGTAGTGATGAAACCCGGGAACCAAAAATATGCCACTAAAACTACAGCTTCCAGAGTGTAAATCATTATCCTTCATCGACTACTTCATCACATGCTATAGTAATTCATCATGCGGCCTTATTAGAATCTGAAATTCATCTGAAGCAGCATGTGCCATTTATAAATCATGATGATTCAATCACTCAAAGGGATAACTGTGAAACTCGAATCTATATATACATATGATATATTTACCTGGGCGTACTTGAGTTTATCCCACTTGTGGGTATATATACCTACTTGACCATTTTGAACAAGCAAACTTTACTTTTTTGTCATAGTAATCCCGATCGGAAGAAAAAAATGTGCTTTATTTAGAAGCTGTGTTATCATGACACACTTTGTCTGGTCGAGAGAGTTTAATGTTCATGCGACACAATATACCAAGGCAATTCTAGACCATAAAAGACTGAGAAATACGCTTTCTTCTCACAGTATAGACTACATTGACTCGGCTGATAAAGCCTACACACCAAGGTGCAAGCCTGGAGAAAGAAAGTGTAAATAGGTCACACAGAGATAAATATATACAAACTAAGCATGAAAGGTCCACTGAAATATTATAGACACTGTACAGTTTCAACTTCTGCAATGCAAAACGAACGTGGACATGCCGAGTATTAGCCAGACCTATATACCTATCGTCTCAAATTTGTTAAGTGAAAATATCTCTTTGTTTCCTGAGATGAGATGAACATGCACGTGTAACTTGTGTACTTTTATGCAAAAAAATACGTTTATCATAACAAGCATACACTTTTCCAAGGACGTCTTTGGTGCTTTAAATTCCCCTAAACTATTGCTTATTATTTTCGGATCAAGAGAACTTTCTGCAATTTTTCTGTGTTGGACATCTCAAGTATATTGTGATGAACTTTAAAGGACGTCCCATATATATCTGAGAAGCTGTGCAAAAACGTGACAGATATATTTTCCAACCATGACAGGATATGGCGTCAGGCTATAAAATTAAAACGAATCTGTCTCAAAACAAAGTAAACGTAAGTAATGTTATTTATTCTTTCCCATGGATTAATGTAAACATCAAAGTCATATATCATATTGTGGGTATATGCTGTTTTCAGATTTAGTACCGCACATGTAAGTGTTGTAAAGATCTGAGACTTGTTCTAACTTTGAACTGAGGTAAAATATAGCATGCTCTAAACTAAGTGCTGTGTAAATAAGGACGTCCTATCATATCATTCGGTATGGGATTGTATATAATACCATGGAGCTTATATATATAAGCTACAGAACACCACATGACTGAGTATGCAACAGTGTCATTTTGGAACTATATTGTACATTACATTGACCTTGCGTTGTCAGTAAGGTCACTTTTCTATATATGATGTTGCAGCTTATTCATGGCTGAAATTAAACAGTGCGTTGAGCTTTTGACATTACTATATTTCTGTTCTTCCATATTTGTGCCTGGCTCCTTGATGATATTGTCAATATGACTGAAATCTGAAAAAAAACGACCTTGTATCCAAACAGTTGTTTTGGAGATTTTGTTGTGGACGATGGTTGTTGAAGAATTGCTTGATCATATGACCATGGATATAGTCTACTATAGCTCCATGATATGTGAACTGGCATTTTATTACATGTCGTCTCGTGTCCTTAACGCATTATGTTAAACTCATCTTCACAAGTCCAGGTAAATACACTGGCTCGCGAGGATGGTTAAACTTAGCTAGATCGAGTTAGCTAAGATCGAGTTAGCTCTCTGAAAGGGAGGTAAAAAGGTCGTGTTTGCTCAATTACTTTTGATTTCTACCTAACCAATGCTCCAAAACTTCAGGCGCATTAATTTATCTATTGCTCCATGTCCTAAAATTAGTTTGCCATTTGAAGAACCAGTCAATGTTGTTTCAATAGCGTGACAGATATTTGACCTATTATTATGCAAATTAGATGAATGACAATTTATGTTTTTACTACCATCTAATGGAATATATATGTCTGTGTGCGCCTTAAGAGGATTTTGCTGAATTCATTGTGGAAACTGAGTTATTAAGCAAAAATGACCCTTTTTACGTCCATTTTAGAGAGCGGGATCGCCCTAACCTGTAGATATCAGGGGTTAAATTAAACAGCATATGTTGATCTATACGACATATACACAAGTCGAATTTTTTAGATGGGCTGTGATATATATATACCGTACATCCCCCTGACACTTTGAAGCAGGCTTTTAATGAGAATTTCAAAGCAGGTCTTGTCAAATCCATATTTTTAACATTATTGCTGAAAACCGGATGTCTCGCTCCTGTATCCAGCTTGTCTATATCGGTGATTCATTTTGAAATACGGACGGTGTCTCAAAGAGCTATATACACTGCGAAAACATTGTGTTGTTTTCAATATAGATTTGTGCTAACATGGCTTCAACACACACATTTTGAAGTCGACGCAAAATCGTGTTGAATTCAACACAAATTCGTGTTTATTCTAACAAATTTTGTTTTATTTGCAACAGAGGTGCTAAAATGGATTCAATTCACACTTGTTTTCAAACCCTTGTTTTCGCAGTATAACTAAAAACATGCTTTGGAGTCTTATGCATAGAATTAGACTGAATTCAAACTCATTTTTCCAGTTGAAAACTTCATTCAGACAGGGGAAATATTTATCAGTCAAGCACAGAATTAAAACCGGGCATCATTGTAGCTCCTATGTTAATTCATAATCATGGTTATATTAGTTTTGATAAATTTTGCAAGACATGGATATTTGTGGCAATCTGCAGCAAACGAACACTTGGTTTAATTTTATAAAAACAAATGAGATTGATACTAATTCGCTCCGATTACAATATTAGAAAATAACAATACTCAAAAAGTTCATAACGTATTTATTGTTCGCAAATACTAAATATTGAACTTCGCAGTTGTTGTCGGTCGAAAATCTTTCAGTAATGTAAACCAATATTTACCCTAACTGCGCACTGCAGCAAATGTTTTTTACCTTTTCGTGTTTGCAAAGTCTGACCCCGAAAACTGCTTGCGGTCGATTTTGCTTGTATTGCACACAGTGAGATGTGTTTTTATGTTGAACTTTGTATGGGCACCTGCAACAAAGAACCCTTTTATATTGTATTCTCCAGGCAGATCTTATCATGCTTTCACCGGGATCATGTACGCTATAGGGATGATTTCAGGATACTGGAAACTACGGTATAGGAAACGCATTCATTCAAGAATAGTGGCCAATTGAATGAGATCTTTGTAAGATTTTACCCCATTAATTTGTCTGTTCTATGAGGGCATACCCGGTAGATTATAATTAACCGTCAAATGTCCATTGACCCAAAAGAGTTTTATATTTTGCTAAATCGGTTAATCATTTTAAACCCCATTCCCTCTTAACAAATTTTTTTCCCATGATGATCTGTGGTTTTGTTTAGCCTTAGACAGCAGAGGCAAAAACAGTACCCCATATATTTTAAAAACATGTTCATATATCTACTACTTGTTTTCTTTGACCATTGTTTACCAATGGAGTGGTTTTGCCTGGGCTGCTTTGTTCTGCACACAACCAATGATGGGTAGAATTAAACACTGTTATAATATGTAAAATACACAAGGACCCACAGCGGAAAGTCCAAGCTGATGCAATAAGCGTATAGTAAGTATGAAAAGAAAATCAAACTATTTTGCACACATGAAGAATTCATCAATTTAAATTCGAGGGTAGTTTTACTATACCTGTCTCATGTAACATGCAGGTAGATATTATTTCGACCTGTCTCTTGTAAAATAGACCTGTCCGGGACAGGTATAGACTTGTGAACATTTCGACATCTGTTCCCATGCTTTGCTCTCGCACATTTCCTGGTGAATTGATCTCAATATCTGCTCTGTCCGTTTATATGGTTCGTCATAATTCAAAATGACATCAACAAAACAGGAGAGAATACTTACTTTGTATGTCGTTTGCGAATATGCTTTTTCATGCCGACGCAAGCTTTTGAAATTCACTCGAGTTAATTTATGTTACTCCGGTGAAATTTACTCAAACTCAATTGAATGTGTTCACTATCTACTCAACTGGATAATTCACTCAGGAGTCAGGATATTTCAAAGAGTATAAGCAAAGAGTAATTGATGCCAGTCATATTTTTATTGAAAAAAATCACTCGAGCTCGAATTATGAAGCTTGTTACGCAAATTGAGTGAGCAAGTCACTCAAGGCAGAGTGGACAAGGATCTTACTCAAGAAGGCTGAATTTCACTCAAGACAGTTACTACTTTTGGGTGAAATTTCACTTTTATGCACACAGCTATAGTTTCTTGATGGACGGAAGGTCCACAGGAGTTTGGGGCTGGTCAGTCATCAATTATGATATGATAATTAATAAATATACCCTTCCTCAATATGTATACCCTCCCTCAACTGTTTTAGGAGTCGAGATTGGGGATATTAATTAATTATCATATCAGAATTACTGGCCAGTCCCAAGCTCATGTGAACAGGTCGTCTGTCGTCGGTACCGACAGGAAGACCATCACTATATAGTAAACCTTATTTCAAAATAAACAATCTGTTTCTGGAGTGGCGATCAATTTCTGCCTTTTCAACTGCATCATGCAGCACAGATTGCTACACTGTAAAGTTATGTGTTAACTTATTGAACGCCTAAATTGTAACATTTAATGAACGCGTAATTGTGTTCAAATTGTTTATTTCCATGTTCAGTTTTGAACTTTAGCATTCAAACCATTAACATAGTTATTCAAATGCAGAATGCATTATTGAACAACTGCGTGTTAAAGTTGTGAACACTGATGTTAAAGAGTTTAGAATGCTATTGTTCAAACTTTGAATACGCCTTCTGCATTTGAATAACTGCGTTAATGGTTTGAATGCTAAAGTTCAAAATTGAACATAGAAGTTAACAATTAGAACACAATTACGCGTTCAATAAGTGTTACAATTTAGGTGTTTAATAAGTTAACACCTTAGTTTACAGTGTAGTTGTGATCTATATCCTAACCTGTAGCTATAGATTTATGTAGCTACAGGTCTGTTGCTTGTTACAACATAAAGTTTGTCCGCACTTATTTTTCAACGATCATGTTGGCATGTTTAATGCCACCAAGTATAAAGCAGTGTTTTTGTGGATGTTCCTGTTCATGCGAAAATCTTGGTAATGAACCATATATGATTGGCTGGATTTTCTTCCAATTTTATCCACCAGCCTATGAAAATACAGGATTTCTTTTGAAAATTTGAATTGACCAATCAAGTGCTTTAAAATAGGAAGATATCCCATGATGCCTTAATCAAGTCAATATGGGATTCTTTTCCCCATATAATTTAAATGTTCACTTTAATCAATAGTTTAGTAAAAATATAAAGAGAAACGTTGCTGAAGCGCATCAGAGGACCCACTCTCAAATCAATCAAACAATGCTGAATAAAACAATGCTGATTAATCGATGTTGGATCAATAATGTTGTTGTTACCATACGCTACCGTATACCACTGTGCATACATGGAAAGAGGACAGAAACGCCTTTCAGACCGATTCTGAAAATAGGACAACGAAAGCTCTAAACTCAACTTTTCCCACTCCTCTTATAGTTGTCCAGTGTCTCCTCTCTGCACAAAGCTGCCGATAGATTGTGAAAAAATTCATAAATAAATATTAGGGTGATGACCAGGCCTTGTCACCCTAAAAAGGTGATAATCTAAAATGTGCACACATTGCATATCACCCTAAAAGGGCGATGGACATCACCATTAAAAGGTGATGATAGAATAATGTGATGGCTCTAAACTGATCACCCGTTTTGGATGATGCTGTAATTACTTTTTTTGGTGATGGCGATCACATTTTAGTGTGTAAAACATCATAAGTGACTTTGAATAACAGGTGTAAAAGGAGAACAACAATATAATAGAGACAGCTCGTCGGGCACATTTCTTACGCCTTCTGAAAGGCTTCCAGACAAATGGCCGTATGTGTTTATATTCCAATGTATAAGGTGTCTGCGAGATCGGGGTACAATTAGCAGCTATTCACGTCGATATGTTTGAAGAGCTCTGGTTTTTTACCAACAGGAGTAAAGGCTGGAGAAATACCAGTCGGTAAGGTAAATCGGTGACATTTAGAGAAAAGAACCGTGTTAATTACCACGGTAAGGTGATCTGCTTATCTTCTAACGGTGGAAATTGGCCTGTTTGATGACAAGAATCGAGAGAATGTTTGTTGTTAGATTTGCTAAAGGTCCGGGGTCTCTCCTACTTCCATCGTGGTCTCGCAGCTGCGGTCTGGAGTGCTACAAGAGGTTCAGCTGGTATTTGCGTGTATCGGGGTACAATACGGCTGGGACAGACTACAGTAGTATTCCATGCATACGCCGGATACCTCCACTAAAGTTCTTCGTGAAAGCGTCTTGGATCCCTTTCGGAAGAACGTCCCAAGTGGCATATATATACTGCTGTAGACGCCCGATGCCTATATTTGCATAGAAAATGAAGTTATTTGTGCCACTAATGATATTTGTGACAGGGAGGTTATAGGGGTATTTCTTTCTCATCTGTCAATTTCACATCAAAATTGAGCAGAGGGAGACTCGAGTTGGCTTATGTACATAAATCACTTGCTCTGACCTAAAAGTTAGGGGATCTTTATATTCACATTCATTTTAATAGAGACCGCATTCTGCAGCCTTGCGTTAAATTAGTTTTAGTCGTACTGTGAGCCCCGTGTTGCCCGCACGTGATATTGTATTCCAGCCAATTCTACCATCGCTTTTAGTGCCGGGCTACTGTGCATATGCGATTGCTCAAACTTGGCTTTTACCTCTCGTTTTCGCAGCCGGTGTTATATATGAAAATAACTTGTAGAGATTCCCTTCAAGCAAGTACCATGACGATGTTACCAGACCGTTTTCTCTGAAAGTGACGAGAGCAAGATCCCGTCTGCTTAAAGGGTGCACGTAAATCAGCGCACTCAGGGGTAAATGAACAACCTGGCGAAGCTCTTATCTGATACGCCTATAATATTCCCAACTCAATTACATCATGGGGGTAACAGAACTCGCCAAATAACCGAAAGTTGGAAAAAAAATCTTCAAATAGCAAAGATACATCATGAAGTTCTTATCTGTGTGCCTTTGAAGCAGGATAACCGGCTAGAATTTACTAAGCGAGAACACGAGTTTGATCATTTAGCTGGCCTGTTTTTTCTCCTCCAGGAAGCTGGTTACGTACAGATGGTTTAAATAAATACGGATAATACCAGTGATACCTTCGTTCCACGTGTTCTCGCCATGTTGATAGGAAGAGATACAATCTATTTACAGTAAAACACGAACAAGTGCATAGCTTCTTACAAGAATACAAATGTGCATTACAAAGACGAACAAGCGGACCAGTGTTGTCTGGTGAATGCCAGATCCGGAGAGCCTATGGTATCTGCATCCCAAGTGCATCACGTTTGTAGTATTATGCTTAGGCTTTATCACTAGCCAACATTGATAGTAACATATAAAACGTTTCTACTTTGACCCAAAAAATATTTATTTATGCCAACTAACTAATAAATCTACCTGAAGGTGATATAAATTGTAGCTGTTGCACTTCTATGACACCGTGTCCTCCTAGAGCAGATTATTCCTGAAGGGCTATGCCTTGAAGAAAATCAAGACACAACTATTTTAATTAATGGGACATACATTATACTCTATTTCCATTACGTGAAAAATGTTAACTGTTTTAAGATATAAGGATTTTGGTAACGCACTGTTGAACAAACTTGTCAATTTACACATTTGTATTATTAATATGTTTTACGGCCGACAGGTAGACGATGAAAATATAATTTGCTAACTCTAAATGAATCGAGTTTTAACAAATCCCTTTTCTCCGTGTGTAGTATTTCTCGGGTCTTGTTCATTCAGTAAATGGAAATGTTTTAAATCAACAATAAAATATTACCTAATTAAGCATTCTTATCAGGGGAATTAAGCAATAACTTTCTTAAAAGTTTTTCTGAAGGTCTGACATAGTTTACTGTTATTTGGCAATGTTAATATCTTACATAGCATTTGTATAGTTAAAACGAATTTCGACAGATGGAAACATTGAGTGTGTCTTTGAAGTAGTTCAGCTCGACTTTATACGCTGAACATATACGTATTGAGACACGACGTCCAAACACACTCATTCACAGAGATAAAGGTTTGTGTGGGGGAGTGCATCACCATCTCCTGTTATAACAGTTGTGATCAATTGTGTATCTTTTCGACGCGCACTTGTACTCGGTTACCATGTCACATTGGGGCCCGTTTGACAAGAGGATTACGAAAGTTTCGCCAAGAATGTCTCTCTCATCCCGCTCATCTTTGCCGTTTCCGGTTTATCCCAGTGCAAAGACACAAGGCGAGTTAGCAGACGGCTCGAGTTTGTGGACCGACCCAAGCCGCGTTCATCCTTTTCCCTGAACCCCTCTAAAGCCGAGCGCCGAAGATAAATCCCCAGTTGAACTGGAGAAAGAACCCCGCGCGGTGCAGTTTTATTGATTGGTTGGCCGCTGATGTAGAGTTGAAAGCCACGGATAAATAACGGAGACAACAGGTCGAGGTCAAGTACCCGATTCTGTATCTTCGTTTATGTCTACAGTAGATATCCTTCCGCCTTGTGAGGCGGCCACGCTTTTCATTTCATTCAGATGCCAGATCATCTCCCCTCGCTGATGGTAACTTTCGTCGGGCGGGCAAAATAAAGATAATATCTTAGCTTTATGGAACCTAACTATGGCATAACGAAAGGGGCATATCAAAGATGTGGCCATCTGCTTCCTGTCATGTATACTAACTTCATTCCTCCTAAATGGCCCCTCGGAACATGCTTCATATATATGAAAGGAAATCTCTGGACCACGTCAGCTATAGCTCTATGTCATTCCTTAACTTTTCAACAATTTGACCGATTTCTCTCAAATTTCGTAAGGATATAATGGCGTCGAGCAGATATCGCATACCAAGATTGAGGTCAAAGGTCAAGGTCATTGGCCTAAAAATCAGAGAATCATTGATACTCATTTTCTGTTTGAGTGGATAAATCAGGGGGAGACGATTTGCCGGTACTGAAATTATCAAAGTTCAACGTCACGGTGCCCCCCCCACACACACACACAAAAGAGGAAATTATCATTACTTCAGTCCTAGGATGTGGATTGTAATGAAAACTTCAGGAATACGTCACGCAAACAAGAAACTTATTGAGGTCGAAGGGTCAAATGTCAATGCCTCGGGGGGTAAAAAAAATAATAATCAGAAAACCACCGAAGATCACATTGTTGTGAGTGCATGTATTAGTGGGAAGCGATGTGTCAGCCCTACACTGCAAAAAAAATTACCTTGATGTTTTGGCCACTACCATGATACTTGTTTATAAGGGGGTATACCATCGAGATTGAGGACAAGGGTCAAGGTCACTAACCACCAGCAACTCACAGTATAACACGTAATGAAGTAGTCCGTAAGAAGTTTAATAGTTTGAATTAAAATTCCCGTTATTATTACGAGACACCAGAATACGATAGTTTAATGCCATATAAAAGTAGAATGGTAAAGGCTGTAACGTAGTTTTGGTGTAAACCCACGGTGAACTGTATTAGGTGTCAGATCCGCCAGTATATACGCAGTGGTCGTCTTTTACAAGAGCGAAGTGGTTTACAATTTGTGATCGTTGTGTCATAACTGCCCCCAATTCTTCAGAAGTCCAGGTAATCCCTATATGCTCGCAGAGGGTTTACACTGCGAAAAAATTGTATTGAAGCCATTTTAGCACCAGAATTGTGTTGAAAATAACACAAATTGTGTAATAATCAACACTAATTTGTATTGAACTCAACACAATTTTGTGTTGATATATTAAGTTTAACACAAAACCATGTTGATTTCAACACAAAACATTTTGTGTTGAAGCCATTTTAGCACAAAAATGTGTTAAAAGAACACAATATTTTTCGTAGTGTACCTGGACCTTTTTTGGTGATTAGGATGAATTCTTGTCTCGTTGTGTCTATTACACAATCTAGTGTATATTTCATCGCCCGGGGATGTTTTGAGTTAGCACGTGGGTATCTGAAGACTGCGGTTTTCGCTTTGATGCCCAATGTCGATTTCAGCCTGACATCAAAGGCAGTGTGGTCAGCTTTGAAATTTAAATCAGTCAAAATCCAAACCTTGCAGCGGATTGGCGTAATGAGCTGCGTGAAGTGATTGGTTCATTATAGTGGCGACCCCTTATCCAGAAATGCTATGAGTAAATAACCAAGTCAGTGTATCGATCCTAACATATTGATTTGATACATGGCTCGCGAGGATGAACTGCAACCGAAGTTGTCTGTTTCCTCATGTGTTTGCTCTCGTCATGTGGCATGTATGCGTACGTAAAGCTTATGCTGGGATTGTGTTTAAGTCATAGGACTACACGGACAGCATAGGACTCGATGTCGATCTATGGGAATTGATTGGAAGTCTAGTGCAATCTCATATCAAAGCCGTGCTGTAGATATCATGTTGACAAGAGCATTTAAGCGGCTTAGTTCGGCCAGATTACGCACTATATCGTGGGGTGACCGTGTGTTCAGTCTGGACTCAAGTTAGGCCCTATTTTCCATGACGTTGTTTACCCTCGGTAATCGATGGGCGTGTAATCCGGTTACTGACCGAGTACAGCTCTCCGTGATATATAGGATAATTCAGCTAGAACGCCGCAACATTTACGAGATAGAGAGATAAGAAACGTTAGATAAGTAAGTTAGATATTGGAATACTATTATGAGAGATATAAGGTCCGTGTAACCTTGCACAATTCAATTTTCGTTTTTTTGTTTTTGGGTTCTCAAAATCAAAAATTGAAATTTGACCGTCAATTTTCAATTTTCGTTTTTCGTTTTCGGTTTCTCAAAATCAAAAATTGAAATTTGACCGTCAATTTTCAATTTTCGTTTTTCGTTTTCGGTTTCTCAAAATCAAAAATTGAAATTTGACATTCAATTTTCAATTTTCGTTTTTCGTTTTACTTCGCGCAAAAATGAAAATCAAATATTGAAAATTGCCTCGACTTGTCCGTTTTTCGTTTTTTGATTTTAGCTTTGACGCGTCAATGTTAACTGCGCACGCGCAAGGCTTATGATGTCAGTTTCGGTCCGTGGAGTAGTCTGGAAAGCGCAATCGGATTGTTTAGGCAGGTGTGGAGCACAATGTGGAAAGCCAGTAGGGGGAAAGATATGGGAGTTTCACTACACTATAGATCCCTGGAGCCAGGCATTCGAGCTAGATTATAATGGGCCAACTGCGCATGTCCAGAAGCGAGTAGGCATTCGTGCAGTACGTGTGAAACATTATATGAAGAACAACGGGGTTGATACACATGGGAGTTTCATTAAAGTAGGGTAGTATAATAAATACGTGGGTACCCTAATCATAACCCCAAAGGAACTTCCCGCGTCGATGCGTTGAAGCTTTTGACACCCGCACTTAAAGCGTTGACGTGTTTTTGACGCTGAACGTTGACGGGCATGTGAACGCTCCAACGATCCAGGTCGCAAAAATAGAGAATGAAGATTGGATCTGAAGCGTTGAAGCATGCGTCAAACGTGGCGATTGTGTGCTTGTTTGAAATGGTATATTTCGCGGCCCATCACCGCGATGCTTTCTCTTATTGGTATTAAATCTTTGTTGGTATCTTTATGAATACTATATTTCAAATCAAAAACAAATAGCGGTTATGTGCATGAATGCTGTTCGCTTTTGTAGAGCTCTAAATATCTATTTTTAGAAATGAGAAAATCTAAGACTGCGTCTTGATTGACACAGGCCTCAATGCCAATAACCAATGACAACTGCGGGATGCCACCTATCCAGACCTGTCTGGTACATCCAGGTAAATCGTGAATCCTCGCACAGGGTTTACCCGGACATTTTTGGTGATTCGAGTGAGTTTTTGAGTCGTTGCCTCAATCTCGAACATTTCATCCCCCGAGGTTATTTTGAATTAGCATGTCGGTATCCCAAGCCGGCGGTTTTTGCTTTGACTCTCGATAACGATTTCAGCCTGACATCAAAGTTATGCCAGCGATGTCACATATCAAACATTGCAGCTAGTGGATTGGCGTAATGAGCTTGCAGAGCCTGTTCAATAATTGGTTTGATTTAGAGGATACCCCTCGATCTTTGTTTTATCCAGAACTACCGTGGGCAATGCATAGATACCCTAACAAATCGATCAATACACTGGCTCCCGAGGATGGCCTGGTGGGCCACATGCCTCTCACGCTCCTCACCTCTTATACGACACGATTTGCGTTTTCTATTCTACTCGTCATACCGGAGATGACATCATAACATGTCCACGTGCGAACGTAAGTAGTATACAGCGCGCAAGATAAGTCAGTGTAAACCCGGATGTAGAGGTCATAGAGGTCAATTGTGAAATATTGACCAATCAAATGCGAGAATGTAGTTTGACTGCGCTTGGTGGTGACGTCATAATTGTGGATGAGCGCGTGAGGGACTGTGGGAGGTGGGACAAGATGGCGGCTGGTTTTAGTGTCGTGTGGGAGGTGGGACAAGATGGCGGCCGGTTTTAGTGTCGTGTGGGAGGTGGGACAAGATGGCGGCCTGTTTTAGTGTCGTGTGGGAGGTGGGACAAGATGGCGGTTGGTTTTAGTGTGTTGTGTGGGAGGTGGGACAAGATGGCGGGCCGTATTTGTGTGTTTTTGTGTGTTGTGTGGGAGGTGGGACAAGATGGCGGCCGGTTTTAGTGTCGTGTGGGAGGTGGGACAAGATGGCGGCGAGTTTTAGTGTCGTGTGGGAGGTGGGACAAGATGGCGGCCTGTTTTAGTGTCGTGTGGGAGGTGGGACAAGATGGCGGTCCGTTTTAGTGTGTTGTGTGGGAGGTGGGACAAGATGGCGGCCCGTATTTGTGTGTTGTGTGGGAGGTGGGACAAGATGGGGGCCTGTTTTAGTGTGTTGTGTGGGAGGTGGGATAAGATGGCGGCCGGTTTTAGTGTGTGGGAGGTGGACGGCATGTTCGGGCATGTTCGGGCAAAAAAAAAGTTCCGGCAAAAAAAAAAAAAAAAAAAAATGTATTCATGCGCGGTGATGCGGTTTGGCCGTGGTTTTGGCGGTGATTCGGTCTCGGGGAAAAAGCTTCCGCGGAGAAAAAGTAGTCCCTAGATAAAATGGTCCGATGGGGTCGAGTGAGGTATCAAAGTGAAGGTTAGGTGAAGGAGCATCTAATGGGCTGGGTGTGGGGTTGAAATATCGTCATTCTGCGCATGCGCGGCGGCCGAAGGGTATGAAAATAGCCTTTTTGGAGCTAGGGGAGCCCCTAAGGGTCCGATGGGGTCGAGTGAGGTATCAAATTGAAGGTTAGGTGAAGGGGCATCTGATGGGCTGGGCGCGGGGTTGAACTATCGGCATTCTGCGCATGCGCGGAGGCCAAAGGGTATGAAAATAGCCTTTTTGGAGCTAGGAGATTGACTACTGGTCCAGTGGGGTCGAGTGAGGTATCGATGTGAAGCATTCGTGAAGGGGCATCTGATGGGCTGGGTGTGGGGTTGAAATATCGGCATTCTGCGCATGCGCGGTGGCCCAAGGGTATGGAAATAGCGGTTTTGGAGCTAGGGGAGTCCCTAATGGGCCAATGGAGTCGTATGAGGTATCAAAGTGAAGCATTCGTGAAGGGGCATCTGATGGACTGGGCGTGGGGTTGAAATATCGGCATTCTGCGCATGCGTGGTGACCCAAGGGTATGGAAATAGACGTTTTGGAGCTAGGGGAGCCCCTAATGGTCCAATGGGGTCGAGTGAGGTATCAAAGTGAAGCATTCGTGAAGGGGCATCTGATGGGCTGGATATGGGGCTGAACTATCGGCATTCTGCGCATGCGCGGTGGCCCAAGGGTATGAAAATAGCCGTGTTGGGAGCTAGGGGAGCCCCTAATGGACCAATGGGGTCGAGTGAGGTATCAAAGTGAAGCTTATGTGAAGGGGCATCTGATGGGCTGGGTGTGGGGTTGAACTATCGGCATTCTGCGCATGCGCGGTGGCCCAAGTGTATGAAAATAACCGTGTTGGGATGTAGGGGAGCCCCTAATGCACCAATGGGGTCGAGTGAGGTATCTAAGTGAAGCATTCGTGAAGGGGCATCTGATGGGTTGGGTGTGCGGTAGGAATATCATTCTGCGCATGCGCAGATGCAATACGGAGGTCTCGTCAAATCAGAAGCGAGTATTTCAAATCCGTCCCAGAGCTCTCGTCCAATCAGAAGCGAGTATTTTGACCCGGTGCATTATGGGACATATCCAAGATGGCGGCACGTATGTTCAAGATGGCGGCACATCCGGTGTCGAAAACTGGCCATTTTGTCGGATGTGGTCACTTAATGTCGAAAACTGGACCCTGTATGACGTCACTTCCGGGTTTTTCACTAAAAACTACATCCAAACATAGAAGAGTTCCTAATGTTTCCTCTTAGACGTCCGTATGTTCAATCGCCGGTGGGTTTTCCCGCCCCGCCCCAGCGCTCCGCAGCGCGAGCGCGCGCGCGAGTTCTCCGGAAGTGCGCGTCATCCCCGGCAGTGCGCGCGCGGACGCGGGTCAAAAGGTCAAAGGGTCACCTCCAGGTCAGACGGTCCAATGTCCAGTGAGACAATGTTGCGGCATCGCTATAGTCAGAGCTTGAGCACAATAAAAAATTCTAGATTCTAGGGGGATTCTAGATGAACCTGGGAAAGATGGGCAGTTCCATTTGGACCAATCAGCGGTCGAGAAAAAGAGCCAATCAGCGGTCGAGAAAAAGAACCAATCAGCGATCGAACAATCAGCCAATCGAATTGGGGTATTCACGGTGTGCTTTCGCTGACGTCCGCGCCTACATCTGGGTTCTTGTACACCCGGGTAATGTTTTTCTGGACATGGATGGGTTACCTTTGGCTCCATTCTAGGCCACTGATTGACTAATACGGTGTTCAAAGCCACTTTCATGCATTATGCTCATAGAACTTATAGTCATAATCTATACGTGTTGGACGAGTCTCTTCACTCACCGTATACACGTACCTCAATGAAATGCCCGCTCCAAACCTAGACCAAAGACACGTACTTGGTCTGTAGGCTGATTTCATTGGCTCTCTATTTTTTACTATAGTGCTCTTGCCTTCTAAACTTGATGGGTTACATTTTGACCCATCCTACACCACTGATTTCAGTTTGACTGAATCTCCACATTGGGCATTGATGCATTAGGAATAAAACACACAAGACAGGGTTTTTTGGTGAGATCTCATTTTTTTTTTTTTTATTCATTGAACAACAACAACGTGAGAACAACCACGTGAAAACTGAAGCCCAGAACAAGGGGCTTGTCATTAACTGAAGCCCAGAACAAGGGGCTTGTCATTAACTGAAGCCCAGAACAAGGGGCTTGTACATTGAAGCCCAGAACAAGGGGCTTGTCATTAACTTAAGCCCAGAACGGGGCTTGTACATTGAAATGATGGGCGGCCCAGTCATAGACGAGTACATCGCGGTCCTCGGCCTGGGAGTACTCGTCAAACATCTGTACGATAGTAGATAAGGGTCTTCCCCGGCATCGATGGTACAGGTAAAACAAGCAATATTGTCCGCACACGCCACTGGTCAGGCTTTGCAACGTTTGACTGTTCCAGCACCACGTCTCTGTGCCTTGATCCATGAAGTCTGTTAAATCGGGATGGAGGGGTGGCAGACCGTACGGGTCAAAGTATTCCCCCTGCTGTTCTGTCAAGTACACGGCCACCCAGTGTTCACCGGGTCGATCCATCGGGTCCGTGTTGAGAACGTAAGCAGCCGGATACATACAGTCTAATGGAAACACATCTCGGGCGAACACCCCTTGAAAGACCCTACGTGTCTCTGGGTCATTCTCCAGCACGGTGGTTATCTGGTCTGTATCCATGTTAGGTGGAGAAGTCACACAGGACGTTGCGCGCCTTGAATGATGTTGTCAAACTCGGCGTAGCAGATCACATTGACGGTGGTCGCCAGGGCTCGTGCAAAGTGGATTTCCAACCGTAAATTGCCTTGCTTGGTCAGGGCCAGCTGATGGTCGTTCTCTAAGGTGGGGGTCAGATCGAAACAGAACAGCGTGTATCCGTTCGCGTAGTCCTCCCGACTGATCATATTCCCTTCGTCCTGGTTGATTTGACCGGTGGCTGTAAACAGGCTCTGATAGGCTCGAATGAAATTCCTCCGCCCAAAGTTCGGGGTTAAGGCCGTGGCTGGCACCTGGTGTCCATCCACATGCAGGGCCACAAAATTGATGCCGAAATGTTTAAAGTCAAACGGATTCTCTGGGTAGGCTCCGCTGAAACTGGTATTTTCCACACAGGCCAGGATCAATCGCTTGGGTAGTTCCCCCAGGAACAGGTTTTCTTTGTTGGCGCTCATATTTCCAGCAGGCACAGAGAACGCTTTGGTTTGTACACGTCGGATAGGGTACTGGGCTGGTTTTTGTTTCCAAGGCTTTCATGTGTCCCAATTGAACGGCTGGATTCGGTTTCACTTTTCGGACATACAGGACTGCGTCTTGGATGACAATCTTATAGTCCGCTACATGCCCCTCTGCGTTAGTGGCCATCAAGGCGAAGGTGGGAGGCGCCCGTATCAGTCGGATTTTGATGGGGGTCTTGTTCAAGAGGTACCGGTCTTGCATGAACATGTCTGCATGCAGTCGACCCATCATATCCACCGAGGCACTGTTCGCAGTGAAAGCCTTCCGTTTGTTATATCCCCATTGTCCGCCGTGTCCATGTGCTCGGCCGTGTCCTTGTAGAATAAAGCGGTTGTCAGCTGAGATTTTTTAGCCTCTCGGCCATACGACAACAGTGTCTCGATGTAGGCTCGAAAGGGGTACGTGTTGGTGGAGTCACTGATGAGTTTGTCGCTGAGAAAAATATCTACCTGCTGAAACATCGAGTGCAGCCAGAGATTCGTCGGGCCCACCGTTGTTTGGTCAGCGATTCTGGTGCCAGCTCCATTGACCACCTTGGCTTTCACATACAAGTAGGTATGGGCTAAATCCACATAGGCCGTATCCGCATTACTGATGGTGAACTCGATGGGTCCGGTTTCGTTGATGCTGGAGAGCGGGAGATGCTCCACCCATAATCCTTGTTCGACACTGGTTTGTGTGGGCGGCACGGTCCACAAATCAAATTCACTGTTGGTGGAGGGGCGGGACTCGGCGTGGATTAAGGCCATGTTTTAAGAAAAGATATCCCGGGTCTTCTTGGATGTGCGTCGTCGCTGGGTCGGTCGTCGACTGGTGCGTGATCTCGGTGGGGCAGCTCTTTTATTCCCTACGGTGCGTTGTGCTTTGGCCACCAAGACGCCTCCCACTTCTTTGGCCCGTCGTTTCAAGGCTTGTCGGGGTGCCGTACCCCCCAAGACATCACCGGCCACTTGCAGTCCACTGCGTACCGCTTGTTTGCCGATTGCTTTCACACCCCGCGTCACCAAGGGCAGGAACGTTTTCACAATGCTGCCGAGTATGTTCCCCAGTCCATGTCATCGTTGCATGCGTGCACCGCTAAAGACCGGAAAGCCACCCCCGGCCTGTTGGGCATAATAGTCGGCATAGCTGCGTGCATCGCACTCGTAAGGTACTTTCATTATGCAAAGTGGGGAGCACGTGCTTGTCGAAAATGAAGTGTCAGCACCACTTTTCCTCGTTCGAATGCCACCGCTCGTCCCGTGTCATCTCTTATATCCACCGTGATCGTGTTGATGTCGGTATGTCGTACGAGCAGGTACATGATATGGTTGAAACTGTGGGTGACTTGATCGCCATACGTCTTTTTAATGGGGACCACCCGTAACAGAGGTGTGTTGATATCGCCCACGATGTGGTTGTCCACCACGTCCGAGTAGACGTAGAGTCCGTACATACCCGACTTCACATCCATCGGCATCTCGCCATGGTGTTGGGAGGGACCAGCGAACATCTGTAGATCGAAACCCAGCATTTGCTGTAGTGTAGGACTGAGTTTCACATTCACGGTATCGGTGACGGTAAGCTGTGCCTTGTCGTTGTGTACGTTGACATCGAAGAACACGTTTCTCTTGAAGCGCAAGGCTATCAGGCGTGTTGCACTATCCGTCACCCCCGTAGCGCCTTATCATGCATCAGTCTTGACAGCCCACCCATGAACTCTTTGGGGGTATCGTATTGGCCTTCGGGCAGGGTGAGCCGGGTGTTTTTGCCTTCGTAGGTGACCTCGTACCACACTTCATTGGCTCGAACGTTGTACCACGAGTAAGGGTATTGGATATCCACGAGGGCACATTCCCACCGGCCAGGTAAATGTAACGGTTGCGGTAACTGGGTGACGTACTTGGCCACGGTGTTGTCAGGAAACACATCCAGCGAACTGTTACTGAGTAGGGTCAGGTAAAACATGGCGACTGAGCTGTCCTGCTGCTGCTGTTGGTTTTAATAGGTCTTCCAGGCCTTGGGCGGTTGTGTGCGGCGTCGTGTTCGTCGCGGTGACTTGCTACGTGTCACGGCTCTGGAGATGTGGGGTGTCTTGATCAAGGGTGTTTTTTTATAGGCGCGAAAAGAAAGTGCCCGTTGTGGTGGTGTTTTGGGGGGTGACTCCGGTTTCCCATTCGGCTTCCCAAGAAGGTAGTGGGCCACTCGGTGATTGCTGAGTTTGCTGCATAAAGTCCCAGCGGTGGGGGTTCCCCACCAATTCCTGTGGTACATGCATGTCTTTCAAGCCTTGAGCGAACACCTCCCATCCTCGAGGATCGGTGTGCGATCTGCGTTGACGCATCAGATCATTCACTAAATCCGTCATGTGGGTGCCGGGGACCACCTGATTCTGTACCAGGAGCTCGCCTTTATCATTCCAAGTCATGTTAGGATTCTGTTTCATCCGTTGTAATACCAGGCCAGCTTGTTTCTTGAACAAGGCAGGTACACTCTTCAGCACTTCGTCTTCCACCCACTGTGGGGCTGTGGGGGCTACCTCACCCGGCTGTTGGAGCGGTGCTGAGGTCAGCGGTCTGTCACGTGGTGATGGTGGTGGTGGTGGTGGTGCTGTTGCTGGGGTAGACAGGGTTTTGTATTGGTCCATGAACGTCATGTACCGTTGAAGCGTCTCATTGTACCGTTGTACTGTCTCACTGTCGCTTAACCCCGGTCTCTGTAAGATCTGTTGCATCTCTCCATCGAGGCTGTTTATGGTCTTCACCGTAGGTGGGACAGGGTAGGGTGATTGGAGGTTTTGCAGGAACCGTGGTTCGACGAGGACCATTTTTTCGTGTGGTTCATTGTCGGCCGAAGAGTCCACCCAATACTGGACCCAACACGGAAGAGGCCAACGGTGCTAAGATGGCCCCGAGAAAGCCGCCTTTCTGTAACACCTTTTTCTTTTGTGTTTGAGGGACCCGCTTGTGGACTAGGGTTCGGAGACCTGTCTTATGCTTGGCCAACTTGGTCTTCTGAGCCGGAGTGAGTGGTACGTTGCCTTTTAACAGGTTGTACCCGATCTCGCACAGACAGCGTACAAGGTCAGGGTCCGCACAGCGTACAATGGTTCGGACTAACTCGGGTGGGGCCGTCTTCAATACACGGAGCGTGGGAGCGTGCTTCCGTACTCGCGCAGACATCCTGTACAACTAATGCTGGAACCCACAACGCTGCCCTTTTTATCCACCTCACAGACAAAGTCAACCCTGCTGTGGTATTCATTCTTTTTATTATTCCCCATCATCAAACACACAGACCCCAGCTGGGGGCGCCACTGTGGGTGTGTTTGCATTATTTTTGCATGTACACGTGGTGGGTCTCTCCGGGAAAGATGCCGGTCCGTAGTCGAAGGTGGTCGGGGGTGGCTTGCTTGAGGTCGAAGAGCATATACCCGTGCTGAGGGTTGTGGCATCTTTGAAGGCTTCCAACGCAAACGGTGTGCGGCCGGGATACATCTGTCTCGCCAGGTGCAGCAGTTGAGTGGTATCTCTCGGGTTTTGAAGACCACCAGGTAGTGGGCATTTAAGCTGATATTCCGATGTTCTTTGTTTTTACTGAACAGATTCTACACAATGTAGATGATGCTGAGCCGTCGATGATGGCTGCCTTTGGTAAAGAGTTGGGTGACCCGTGCATCCGTCTCCGCCATGAGATCATCCACAACCACCAATGTGTCGGGTTCCAAATCGGCCAGGTTGGGTAGGCCTTCCACGAACGTGATGTGGGGCATTGCTGCATACGCTTCCTGCCATTCTCCGTAACACCACACGACTCAGGCAATGGGTGGAGTGATCATGCTGTCGGCGTGTTGAAGGAGCTTCCTGACGAAGTGCGTTTTGCCGGAGCCCGTCGGTCCTGCGATGACGCAGGTGAAGGGATGCTGCCACCGAGGGTCCATGGTTTGAGGTCTATCCGTTGTCGTGGTAACACGCTCTTGTAAATTTCGTACGAGTGAACTGGAGTGGTGGCGGGTACAACGTCGGTCGTCGTTGTCTGTTCACGTTCAGAGATGGGGCTGGGGGTGGGTACAACGTGGGTGGTCGTCGTCGTTGTCGGTTCACTGTGAGGGATGAAATCCGGTGGGTCTTGAGACGTAGTAGGTGTACTTGGTGTAAGTGTAGAGCTCGACGTGGCTTGTACGCGGGGTGTGGTGGTGGTGGTGGTGACTGGGCTCGATACGACTGGTGCTCTCTGTAGACCCGTTTCACTGATGGCTGGTGTTCTCAGTTGGTTAAGTAACGTACTGACATAGGTTACGTCGTAAAACACACCTCCGTAAAACACACTCAGCAGGGTTAGCAATAGCACCCCAAAGACCACTTGCGCTTTGCGTGTTTTGCGAGACGCTGTCTTCGGAGGCAGCTGCTGTTGGTCCATAGCACTGGGGTCGGACGTGGAATGAAGGAGGACGGCAGTGGTGTCTGGCTTTATAGTCGTTTCACCTGGTTGGTCGCGATCCAGGAATTGAAGGAACTGGGCCAGCCTTGCCATTTTACGAAATGAAACAGTTTGCCACGTCGACGTTCCGTTTTCAAAATCTGCTCCACCGTGTAGTAGTCTTGCTGTGTTTTTACAACAGGCTGTAATTCCGTGTCGTAAAACGTCCCCAGCAGCGTTTCGCCTTGGAGATCTTCCAGTTCATAGACTCGCCGCTGTCGGGGTAGGCGCCGTTTAATCAGGAAGTGCTCATCGCTCCAGTTGGGCAAGTAACTTTTCTCGAACTTGCCCTTGACTTTACTGCTCCGTACAGGGTCGCCGACCTTGTACACCGCCTTCGTCGTTCGCTGCGATGGCCTGGGGTACAAGACACGCCGGACTTGGGCTTCATTGCGTTGGGTCACGGTAATGGGGGCCCTCTCTATACTCCGATGATAGGCTCGATTGTAACCACTCACAAGTTTCGGGAGAACATCGATGTACCGCCTTGTATTCTTATAGGTGAAATATTTATATATGCGGCCTTTGAATGTCCTGTTGAACCTCTCCACCACGGAAGCCTTGGTCTCGTTGTACGTATGGAAGAAAAACACCTTCTGTTTCTTGAGAAAGGCTGGGAACGGTCTGTTGAGGAATTCCGTGCCTTCGTCGGTTTGCAAATACAAAGGTTTGCGCCCGGTCTTGAAGATGTCTTTGAACGCCGCTATGAGATTTGCCCCCGTTTTCGTCCGGATGGGTACCACCCACGCATACTTGGATAGGATATCGATGCGTCAAGATATACCGATTCTCATCGTTGTGTTTGGCAAAGGCGCTCATATCCACCAAATCCGCTTGCCACTGGGCATCTATTCCTCCCACGATGACCCGGTTCCGTAGAAAATGGCGACGGACAGATCGATGTAAGGTATAGGTGTCTTGTCTTCTTAACCAATCTCGGACTTTGGCACGTTGTACCCCCTGGGGGTTTGGCCGCTCGATAGAGAGCCGACAATGCACTATAGGCTGCCGGACTGTCGGGACTGTAGTATAAGTTATCCAACACCTTCTCCCAGCGCTTCATGGTGACAAAATGATGATGGACCCTGGCTCTATCGTTTATTTATAACAGGTATATCTTGGGCCTGAGTTTCTTTCTGATTTTCTTCGTGGACTTCCACAGTGGCCATGGTCAATGACCAGTCCAACTCGTCTGATGACCGCTTGATAAGCACTTCATCCACATCCACCACGGCATCTTCCAATGCAGACCATAGATCAGGATGAAGGGTAAAATGCACTGTACCTCCATCTAGCCGAGCCAATTGAGCAAAGAAAGGGCCGCGTCGGATGTACACATCGTGACACAAGTGGATGAGGTCGCCGTCCAGTTCACCAGACAACACCCGTTTTAATTTGGTCCAGCCCTCCCGGGACAGACGAATGTGAGCCGGGCACGGTTGTGTAGGGTCCGTGTCTCCCACCACCTCCTCCATGATATCGACCTTATCCGCATACACGTGCAGGAAAACCTCGGGGGTCAAGCTGAAATACGCCAGTACTATATGCTCCGTCATGGTCAGTACGTGAATGGTACCAGATTTCACTGTCTCTCGTATTTATAGGGAGAACCCGTGAGATCAAAGGATCAGGTGGTCATGTCATTGGGCTGACTGAGTGTAGCGGGGTAATCAATGGCATCGTCGTCGGGTTCATGTAGTTGTTCATGGGGTTCAGCCATTGGCCCCGCGGCTTCATCACGGATTTTTTCTTCTTCTTCATCGTTCTGGCCCGTCATGTGTGTGGGTGGCTTCATGAGGTGACACTGTCATTCCAGCCTCTGCGCATTCTATACATATAGTATTTTCTCCATCCGCTTTTTTTTCATTAGGTTCATCTAGTGCGTGTTCGATAGCATGAGCCCATGCCAATTGGTGGGGTGATCGATCGTCAGGTATAAATAACTGGTCCACCAGAGGGCCTATTTTCTCCAAGGCTGACCACAGAGAGGGAGTTAGGAGGAAACTTCGAGCCGGCTCTTGGTAGCGTCCCACCCGTGGGTAGAGCGCAGTATGGTATACGTAGTTGGCCTTGTCCAGGTGGATCAGGTGTCCATCTAACTCTCCGCTCAACACCCGTTTAAACTTAGTCCACCCATCACGCTGTAGTGTCACCGTATTCGATAAAGTCTCAGGGGACGCCCTCCAATCCCCGCCACTATCTTCCACCAGAGTCACATAATCTTCATAAACGTATAATCC
>JAVTVY010020626.1:0-71690 GCA_036873755.1 Hanleya hanleyi
CAAAAGCTGCCTCTAAAGGGACAACTATCCTTAAAGCACCATTAAGCGTTTCTGAACAAGAAGTACCGTAATAGATAAAAATTTCTGAGTTTATTGAGTTGTTTAAACTACACGATTTATGGAAAAATTAGGTAATAAAGCTAGGTGGCAACTCACTAGGTTAGCGTTACACTATGATGAAGATCAAAGCAGTGATGCGAACAATGTGACGAGACAATAATAACATAATGACTGAAAATAACCACGGCATGTGCAAGAAACCCAGACGCGGGCGTGGCGTGCACACGCATTGACATTCCGGCTCACGTACGGCTCTCCAACCGGTCCAAATTTAGCATTGTTCGAGACGGGAGGTCCGATTATAAACTGCTATATCTGAATAAATATAGGTTCCCCCAAACGTATTTACCCCTACAAAGTTTCTGCAATATATCACCTTCCCTATGCTACAAATTAATGTAATTTATGATTTTATTTGGCGGATCTAAATTCGATTTAACCGAAGTAGTAGTGTGAATCCCTTCTCCATGTTAAAAGAATGGGAGAATGCCTTGACCGACAGCATAGGTCTACACAAACCGATTGATTTCACCCTCTTGCATTACCAATGAAACATTTATTTACCCCTCACCAGAAAGACAAATGTTTACCTGAAAAATTCATGTAATTGTATTTGTGAATAAATATGAGAATTTACGTCAAAACACTTTTGAAGGAGAGCGAAATTCAGCTTTTTGGCGGAGTCACGGTCGGCTGAACACCTACGGTTGTGTCTGATTGGACGAAAGTGAATATGCTGGACAGCGGCCTGAGGTCAACATATGGTCAGCGTATAGCGTGTGCGAGTTTAGTCTCATTGATTTATGACTGGCTTTCTTTGGTAGGCCTTATGTTTAGAACGGATCCAGGCGATGATAGGGCCCAACTATTGTGATTCAAGCGAGATTTAGGCCTCAGACCATAAATGACGAGGAGTTGTGTGTTTAACTCCGTGGATTTAGTTTAAAGACGTTCCCCACCTTTGCTGATGCGCACAACGTCGCGCATGTATTTATAGCGCGAATGCCAAATGACGTTGCATTAGGTAGTCTCCCTTCGATCACGCTGATAACAGCACACGCCATAGCAACGTCAATTGATTTCCGGCCACTTTTAGAGGAAATCTGCGTCAAACGATGTTAGAAGTCAAACGAGTTCGGTGACCCCATTATTGGATGGGAATAATTAGCTATAGGCTTTAACAGTCCGACAATTCCATGAGCAAATTATCATTGAATTCAGATGGAAATGGTCCAGTCTGAAAGACAAAGACCACGTGAACATGAGCAGCGCACATTGATATTCGGTGGTGTGTGACAATTTTTGGAGCAAAATCGTACAATTTAAATTTCATCATTTTTTTTTTTACAAATTAGACAAAAACGCCCCATAGGTGGCGTCATGAGCTTGAAAGTGAGTTCGATGACTTAGTAATTTTTTTCTTGAAATGAATTTGTATATTTCCAAGGTACATCCGTGCAAAATTTGGTGAAATTCTGATGATGATTTCTTAGGGTGAGGAACGTCCTTTTATTGGGCCTAAAGATTGTGGTTCAAGCCAGATTTAGATCTCAAACCATACACTGCGAAAAAAAATTGTGTTGAAGCCATTTTAGCACCAAAATTGTGTTGAAAATAACACAAATTGTGTAAGAATGAACACTAATTTGTATTGAACTCAACACAATTTTGTGTTGATATATTAAGTTAAACACAAAACCATGTTGATTTCAACACAAAACATTTTGTGTTGTAGCCATTTTAGCACAAAATTGTGTTAAAACAACACAATATTTTTCGCAGTGTAAATGGTGTGTTTAACTCAGTGGGTTTCGCTTTAAAATAGTATCTTTTTCATTCGTTCGATGGATTCAGTATTGAGTGAGGACGGTACATTCATTTAGCTCGGCCAAGAAGAGACAGTGGTACTCCGGCGGTAATTGTATCATATTATTATTGACTCCGGCGGTAGTCAGATCTCACTCCGCCGTATGTTGTATCACCACTTCCACACAGGTCATATTCATGCGTCTTAAAATCATCAAAATTCTTCCTTTTCACATATAAATATCATCTTGCCATTAAAAGGCAACCTCGTTTTACATAACGACCGTAGGTATATTCTTGATTAATTAGATAAAATGCATATTTGATGTAGTTTTTCTAAGAAAGGTTTCTAGATTCGGCTTCTAATGGATGTAATTGTCTATTTAGAATTATCCCGTTCTCAAAAACACGTCAGCTAGTTAAATAAACGTACCATATAACGATTGAGACAATTTGATATTGTTGATAGGGTATGGTTCTGACATATCAACGTAAAAACCAACAAGTTGTCCTACCATTTTGCACGATCTTCCCTCCGGCGGAAGTTGACCCTCCGGCGGAAGTTGGAGCAACCGTTTGGTATGCAGGGTGTGAACCATTCGCAACTTCTCGGGGATCTCCGGTTTGAGATGTCTCAGTCCCCTTCGTAGATTTCCGCTCGGGAGTTCCGAATGGGTGTGAACTTGGCTAGGGAGGAACAAGGTCAGTGATACAAGCTGAATAGTATGAGCGTACCGGTACCCTTGTCGTTGCAAGATAGCTTTGTCCAAGGATGAAAAAGGGTGAATTGGATGAAAAAAATACAACAGTAAAAGTTTAATATCAGATCATGGCATCTTTGCCAAGTTTGACAGAATATGAATAATTTCATCCCCCAAACTGGCGATTACCATTACGGAGACCCGCCTCGTAACCCTCGAGTGTCAGAGCTGTGCAAATGACATCACTTCCGGTTGTCAGCTAGATCGAAGAAAAAGGGAAGACTGGGGTGTGTTGGTAAAATAACACTCCACAAATAAGTGTTTAAAAAGTACCGGTATACACTGTTTCGTGTAGATGATGACCATGCTTCGTTTTATCTTATGTACCGTGTTTTTTCTCATGACACTTGTGGAAAACACAGCTTGGGCGAAAGGTGGGCGTGTTGTTGTTGTTCCAGAATCACCACTGACACTGCACCGACAGAAGCGGCAAATGGATAATAACGCCGCAATAACCCCGGCAGTCATTCAATCGATGGACATTCTCTCTCAAACGAGTTCGCGTTACACACAAGTTACAATAAACAGTGTTGTAGTTAATCCTTCACCAGAGCCAAGGGAAGCCAGTTTTATTGTTCAAATCCCAGAGAAGGCTTTCATTTCAAACTTTTCAATGCTGATTAATGAAACAATATTCGTTGCACAAGTCATGGAAAAAGAGGCAGCGGATAAGGAATATGAAGAGGCCCAAAATCGCGGTGAAACGGCAGGTCGGGTTGGCATCGCTGCCAAGCCACCTCCCAGAGGGATGGAGAACTTCATGATCAACATTAACGTGGCTGGGCATGGCTCTGTGGAATTTCAACTGCTCTATCAAGATCTGCTAGAGCGCCGATTTGGGATATACAGGCAGAAAATAAGTTTACGGCCAGGTCAGATCATTCAAGATTTAACCGTCAATGCCGAGTTGTACGAGTCGCAGGGATTTACTTCCTTCAAGTTTGCCCGACCGGGAGAGAGCCAGTTAAGTGAAAGTTCTAAGACCAGCCTCACCTTGAGAGCCACACCCAATATGCGACAAATCACCTACACCCCGTCAGTTAGTGAACAGAACAGAACGGCAGGAAACTCTGTTGGTCTTGATGGTGACCTCGTCATAGAGTATGATGTTAACCACCTTTCTGGTGGCGGAGAACTAGTTATAGAGGACGGCTACTTTGTACATCATATCTCTCCCTCAGGCCTCCCGACACTAGATAAAAATGTGATTTTTGTCATTGATGTGAGTGGATCAATGGGAGGGTATAAAATTGAGCAAACTCGCCAGGCCATGCTTGGTATTCTATCCCAGTTGAGAGAGAATGATTACTTCAACATTCTCCTGTTTTCAAGTGATGTCAAACTGTGGCAGGCGAAACCAGTTTTAGGGAGCCAAGGGAACATCAGACAAGCCAAGGGGTTTGTAGAGACCAACGTACAAGCGAATGGTGGGACAAATATTGGGGCGGCTTTAGATCGAGCTGGGAGTTCATTATCAGACTTGGTGACCGGTCTGAGTGGGTCAAGAGGTAAAATGATTATATTTCTAACTGATGGCATGCCCTCATCTGGAGAGACGAATACATTGAAGATACGAGAAATTGTCCGACGTTGGAATAGGGAAAGCAGAATCCCGATCTTTTCCCTGGGCTTTGGAAAGGATGTTTCATTTGAGTTTCTGCAGCAACTTTCCGCAGAAAATTACGGGTTTGCACGGAAAATTTACTATGATACGGTGCAAGATGCTGGAAGTCAGCTCGAAACATTCTTCACGGAGGTTGAATCCATCTTGCTAGTTGATGTGACAGTGACATACCAGGATGGTGCTGTTGTGATGTCATCCCTAAGCACCACGTCCTTTCCCCAGTACTTCAAGGGTACAGAATTGGTCATAGCGGGACAGATCCAGCCTTCAGCTCCAACATCCTGGACCGGTAAAATCGTTGGGGGTGGGAAAACTAATACCGTGCGATACGATATCTCTGTTGGAAGCAGTAATCTGCAAGATACAGTTGCAGTCCCATGGGCGAATGGTTTTGCGGAGAAAGTTCATGCATACCTGAAAATCAACGACCTTATAAGAGACATGTCTATCGAACAGGACCCAACAAAGAAGGAAGCTCTGAAGAAAGAAGCTTTAGAGCTCTCTCTCAGGTACAACTTCGTCACCCCTGTCACCAGCATGGTCATCGTCCAGAAACATTCTCCACAGCAACATGCTCAAGAAGACAGAGCTCATAGCGCAGGCAAACATGGCAAACCCACACTACATGGCAGAATTGGCAATAAACAGCAATATGACTCTGTTGGCATGATTGGTAGCTATGCCAGTGCGGGAGTGTCCATGTATACATCATCTACAATCCTTGCCCTCCTCCTGGTTTTAGTTCAGATTTTCAACTGAATTCAATGCCGACTTAGATTTCTGTACCTTGACCGTGTTGTAAACCGTGTAGGTTTGGATTCTGCTGGACCATGGTAACAATTAAAGCCCCCGCCCCCCCAACCGATCAAACACACTAATTAATGACCATCGTACATGTGTACTGATATTTCATGTTAAATGGTGTACAACATATGTGATCTGTAGAAATTGTTGTATAAATGGTTTCTCAGTCTGTATGAATGAAATATATGGTACATGTAACGTCAAGGCAGTTCATAATAACCGGGCTGATTCCAATTTAAAAGCATATAATATCCACTGTAAGTTTGCACTGATCTGGTGAATAAGCGGTGTGAAAATTACTCACACATGTATTCTATCTGATGGGGGCTGGACCAGCCCCGCCCCAACTTTTTAAAGGTTTGTGATATTAAGAAAACCACACACCGTTACATGTAGATTCATTTAGCAGTTAAGTTAGGTAGTAAAGGTACCTGTATATAAGATAACTAGTCTGTATATATGACTTATTATGTAACTCAAGAGGTAGTATATATGTCCTATTTTTTTTGCATGAAATCATTTTTAGAGAGAATAATTTAGCTGCCCGCATGGCCAGAGGGAAAATATCAAACCCACAACCCTTGCGATCCATGGAGATCCTCTCACTGGCTGAGCTATGTCAGCCCATATTTAAACTCAAGATGGTGAGAGCAACTCCATGGATCGCAAGGGTTGTGGGTTTGATTTCTTATGAATGATGGTGGAACTGCTTCAAGTTCATGGGGGCTATTGGCTAAATCAAATCATTCTATTTTCAGCTTGTTCAGTAAAAAAAGTACACATACAGTCGTCTGTCATATATTGGATTTTGGTTGGAAGATTAAAGAAAGTATACATTCTCAGGGTGCGATTCCCTTTGCCCAGTTGCCCAGGGCAACCTGAATTTCCTTTGGGCAACCAAAGTCTGCCTGAATTGCAATGCAATTGGATGTGATGATTGCCCGTGCTTGCTGATGGGCAACTAGATTTTTTTTTGTCTATTTCATACCCTGATCCTAAAGTAGCATTGCATTTGGATTCTGAATGTTTTACCATTTTCATTTCCTTCAAAATGTAAGTTTAATCAACATTCATTGCTTTTTTTTTTGTCATGGCACTTGAGGATTGAAAACGTGTTTTCCAACTAGAAATAAGGCGAATAAGTCTTATATGATTTTTGAGTAAATTTGGGTAAAATTCAGTTTATCATAGAGAAATTGAGTTTAGACTATGAAAGACTTTAGTGCCCATTTATCAGCCCGAAATAGTTATATATGAATCTCTCTGAGTTGTTGACATAAACACATGGAGTAAGCTTGCTAAGTACATGACCCAGTAAATCGCTCGACCATGACTTAATTGTCATTGATTTTAATTTAACACATTGATAGTGTCAAGACATTGACAGTTATAATGTTTAATGAGATCTTTGAATAGTACTTGCCGTGTAAATTTGTTTATGAAATATTTACCTATATAGCATTTCCCTACACTTGAGTTAGGTTAGCATTTACATTTGACATATGAATGTACTGAGTGCAGGTTTTTCTATTTGCACTTGGAGATGGTTCGTTCCCCACTCTTCTAGAGCCTCATCTTCCAGTTTGTTGGTGTCTCCAGGTACTGGTCTCCTTTATGTAATATTGATCATGGCTGATAATAGCTGCACAATAGTGTCAAATTCTTGTCCATCATGAGTCCTGTCTTTTTCATTGTATATGGTATATGGTACTACACTGGCTATACTCGCTCTGTTTGCCTCAGGGTGTACATTTGAAAAGAAATATTCTGTGACCTTTTTTTCATAGAGAGAAACAATTTAACATCCTCTGCTAGATCATACATGGCCCAAATTAATGCAAGCACGTAACTCGGCACTAAATTATCGAAGAAATCTCTCACAAGTTGTACCATAGACAGGGAATGGATACAGGACAAAAGGGCAACAGATAGTTTTAATAATAATATAATAATTATTATAAATAGTAATAATAGTCTTCTACTATGAATTTATTACCAGTACCAAAACTTTTTTCCAATCTCGTCAATTGCAAGTTTTGAATCCGATCTAGTAAAACACTAGTGGAAGTTTTTTGAATATATCTTTTTAATTAAAAGAAAACCTGTACTTGTCTTGGGTTAGCAGACCTGTGTCACTGTGTCGGTCACAAGACATGTCGACAAAGATGTTTCTTCTTTATCCCACTGTTAGAGTTTTATGGAAGATTTACATTTCTGTGGGTTTATGTGAATTTTAGACAAGGGCTTCAATTTTTCCTTCATTAGAGGATTTCCACAAGTGCATACTGTGTATTACTGAGAAACTACGCTGCCATAAATGTCCATATCTCTGAAACTGTCCATATCTCTGAAACTGTCCATATCTCTGAAACTGTCCATATCTCTGAAAATGTCCATATCTCTGAAACGGTTGGAGATTTTTTAGATAAACTTCGTTTGCTATGTGAGGCGAAGGTCGGCGGTCATATCTGGAACAGCCAACCATCTGTGGCGAAGGTCAGAGGTCATAATTGAAAAAGTGATTGTTATGGAAGGTCAGAGGTCATACCTGGAACCATCTGTGACAAAGGTCAAGGGTCATAAGTGGAACAGTGGATTATATTATGGAAGGTCAGAAGTCATAACTGGAAAATTGAATCATTTGTGCGAAACAGCAGAATACATGTCAAGTGACACATGTTTTGTTAGGAATGCACATATAATGTTTGTATTTGTTGTTGGCTGAGCCTGTTTTTATGCTTAGGTGTACAAATAGGTGTGACACAAGAGTTCAAATCCCAATTTCAGATAAGCAGTAATTTCTGGTGAAGAAATAATAGAGAGACCTTGCTGTATGCAAAATTAACAGTTAAAAGATAAGCTATTTATGCATTACATTTGGTAATGATTCACAGTGCTTTGCAATAATGTAAATTTACTGTCAATGTTGGATGAACGTTGACAGACATTTCTGGATGATTTGATTATTTTCTTTTCCATTTTCTTAAAACAATATCACTGTTTATCACTCAAATTTAATACTGACCTCTGTCCAGTACATAAACATGAAAAAAATAATTTCTGTAACGTTTTTCATATTTTTAGGGGATGTTTTTATCATAAATGTTGGACAAACATTGACAGACAAACATGTGCTGTATCACGAAACATCTATTTCTCAGTTATAGAAGACATATCCATGTTATAATCTATGAGCAGAGGATATCATTCCATGGAAGCAGAGATGAAACAAATGCATTGATAATCCATCTTATCAAGAGAAAAAATTGTCATAAAACAGTTGGACGAACACATGACAGACGAACATTGACAGAAATCCATGTGTATTACAAGTCTACTAGGTCTCTGCTGATGGAGATCTATGCACTTATGGCTAGGAACTGGGGAGTACATTGAATAAAAGTCATTGACTTAAACACTTACTTGGTTTAATAATAATAAAAAACATATTTAAGTCGGACTAACACATGACAGACAAAATGTTGGACGAACACATGACGGAGGAAATGTTGGATGAACATTGACAGATAATCATGTGCTGTATTACGAGAGATAGGTCTCTGCTGATGGAGATATTTGCACTTATCATCAAGGAACTGGGGAGTACATTCAATAAAAGTATAAATGTCATTGTGCTGATCACTTATTTAGTATACTAATAAATAAACACATAATTAGTCGGACTAGTTAACACATGACATACAACATGTTGGACGAACATTGACAATGATTGACAGACAATCATGCACTGTATTTACAAGCAGGCCGGGTCTCTGCCAATGGAGATCTATGCACTTATCAGCTAGGAAATGGGGAGTACATTCAATAAAAGTGTGAAAGTCATTGTGTTGATCAATTATTTAGTGTAATATTGAAAACTAAAACATATTTATGTTGGACGAACACATGACAGACAATTCAAGCTTCAACTTCAAAACAATCCAGGCAAAGTTTAAATTAACATCAACCGCCAATACTTTTACAAATTAAAGATATTTAGTCTGGGAGAGGTCTTGAGATCATTGCATAGAATTAGGCCCCAAGTTTCATGAATTTTCCAATTGTGAAAATTCATAGCATAGTTGACAGACAATGTTAGTCCAACCAAGTGTTGGGGGTTTTTCAGCCAAAAAAAAAATTGGTTAGTCCATTAATCAACAAATTTTATAGGAAAGAAATTAGAAAAAATGATCACCTTTCACCACATATCAGTTTGCCGCAACACACATGTTTATTATTTCAAATATACCCACCCAAAATTCCCATATTGTGTACATGTCACAATTTCTTATAAAAAGCAAGCAATAAATAGCAAATATGGATTTTATATTTTCTCAATTCTGATGTCCAGGGCATGATATTATAATATTTTGAAAGTATAAAAAACTGTTTTTGCTCTTGTACTGAACAGATTCAATAAAACAATAAACTCCTTGAAAAATTAATACCCAATTTGTAAACCTTAGCAAATAAATTGCCTGTTTATACATGAAGTATTCACTAGCCTCAAGTTTCAATGTGCCTTACAAGTTTGTTTCAATATGTACTTAGATAAATGTTTAGATATGAATATGTAATTTTGCTGTAAATTTTCTAATTTTAGTAAATTTATATTCTTCATTTCATTATCAATTATTACCTAGTGTATTGATTACTTATTTTATTCCTACATATTGTGAATTGAATTGACCGTTATAGGCTTTATTTTAAGTGATCATTAGAATCTTATCATCTAATTTCTAGTCTGATTTTATTGATGTTTATCAGCTTTAAACATGTTAAACAAAACTATGATGTCAAGTCTAACATGGATTGGAACACAGATGTTGGGGACAAGTTTCTCAAGGGATTGGGTGTGGAGGGTGAGGGGGGGGGGGTGTAGAGAATTGGGTACTACAGGGCTTTGTGTTTAGAATTAGTGCGCGAGCTAAAAATAGCTCACGCCAAAATATTTAGGAGAGGGTATTTAAAAGTCAGGCGAGTGATTGCAATATAATACAATATAAAATGTGACAGTTTACGTGAGCTAAAAATCACTCTCGTGGCATAAAGTTACGCGAGTGTTTGCGTGCAGGTGAGCTATCACTCACGCTAAATACGAAGCCCTGTACTATATGATTGTACTTCATACTCTTTGTGTATACAGGGTAAATAATATTTACTACAGTAGAGGGAACGAAGTCTTCATCAACTTCATTCCATTCTTTATTAATGAAGATCCCCGGCCACCCCTGTCCCTAGCCCCTGTGATTAACAGCTGTGACTGTTCATGAAGGCTGAATGGAATGTTCTTCGGAAAGCTGTTTGTAATGTATTCATGTACGTAAAACATATTTTCTCACAAGATTTTTTTGTACATGTAGTGTTATCTGTGAACATTCTCATTACTTTTGTCAGAAAATATACCCCACAACAGAGATATTTGAACTCTTTATGTATGAAGCTTCAAATACAATCTAATTAAAAGTAAATCCTATCTGCTCCCCCTTTTGGATATGTGGCTTGTTGGATCTAACCGGCTTGCAGTAATGCGAGTGTCAGCCAATCCTGAGAACTCTGCATAGTGCTTCGAAAGGAGTGGGTGAGTGAGTAGTAAGGTTTACCGTCATTTTCAACGTTGCTCCATCATATCACGACGGTGCCTACATGTGCCAGAACACGAGAGTGCTCACAGTTCTTATTACCCTGGACACTGATCTTCGAAAGGAACATTATGGTAGGGGCCTTCTGGTTGGCTCAGACGAAACAGACACCTCGCTGGCAGGGTATGTTCTCATGTTGCTGCATTCCCGCCAGGTTGGTACCATAACGCGGGGTAGAAACAAAGGCCTCGGAGCACATCTGAAAGTGGGGGGGGGGGGGGCTGAACTCTATTTCGGCCATGTTAAATGCTGGACTGATGCCATCTAAGATAGGACAAATAACATTGCTGACTCAAAAAGTGAGGGAAGGGGGGTGGGGGGGCTATAGCCACCCCCTCCCCCCCCAGCTCCGCGGCCCCTGAGAAATATAGACTAGTCCTTGGCATAAACCTTGGGTTAAGGCAGAGACAATAACCCTATCCTCCTTTCTGATTTCAAGTAAAGTAGTTAAAATGTGGCCGTGATGTCATAAGACTATTAAATATTCATGACCTGGGCGCTCTGAACACAAAATCAACTGAAATCGGTCAGATTCTGCATAGCGACATATACTATTAGGGAGCATTGATACAGCAGGATATCAATTTATTAACATTTTTTTAAATGATACTGGTATATCATGTATATCTAAAATAAAGCCCCATAATCGAGAAGAAAAAAAAAAGTTTAATGTAATATTTGTTTTCATTGAAGTATGAAGGCCTCTATATCTTGAAGTGATTTATTTGTTTGATTTATTAAGTATAATTTTTTTATTGTATATGGATGATCACAACATCTGCAAGTGATGCCGTAAGGCCATTGTCACTTGATTGGTTGTTTAGCATAACCTTAATTTTTATAATACACATGCTAGATGCAATAATTATTTATTATTAATTATTAAATTGCAAACCAATTGTATACGAATATGAAGAATATGAGTACATTTTAATCAAGAAAATGTAAATCCCTCATCTATTTTAATTATTTGAGCTCAAAATATAGATGAGGGCTGGTCATGCTAAACAACCAATCAAGTAAAAATGGCCTAATTCAAACAGACAACCAGATAAGTTTCAGCATTTTGGTGTACCGTTACCGTTCTGCTTACCGTAATGTGGTCTGATCAATTGCAAGCTGAAATGCAAACGTGGCTCAATTTGATGAATACTGATACAAACTTGCTAGTGCTGTGTGATATTGATGTGTAAACCCATCACGAAAGTTCTTTCTTGTATTTTTAATGTACATGTATTTACATGTAAAATTAATATCTACTAACACGTATTACAAAGATATTCCATTCGTATATTTCTCCAGTATTGTTCTTGGTGAAGGACTACATTTTTTATGTGTCTCAAAATATGTTATTGTATTGTAATAGACTTGGGTACCATACTCAAAATGTCTTAATGGCAAAAATATGAAGGTTGATTGCTTTAGTGTGAAAATTTTGTGAATGCTACATGGAAGAATTGTGTTGAATGAATATTAATATTAGTGCTCCCATGCTCATGTAAATCAGTTTTGTATCCAGAGAGTAATATACTGTACATGATGGCTTTAATAATAAATATTTACTATCTGCTTTTATTGTCGATACAGAATCAATCTTATTAGTTCATATTATTATTATTATCCAACCATTAAACAATAGATTGTTTTATTCAGCCCACACAATTCACCTGAGCAATCAGCAATTGCCGAGGTAAACGCTGTGGCATAATCAGTTCACCTCCGCAATATTTAACATGGTGTTAAATAGAAATTATTTTAATATGGCCTTTTTTGCCGAGGTGAATTTTCGAATCGTGTGGGCTGTTTATTTTAATAACCATGATAACAATGCTGATAAATATTTAATAGTTAATACACGGCAGTGTGACTAACGTCACAGGACCTACGAAATAGGGTTTGATACGATTTAAGTGTGTACCTTGACCTAAGATATGTTTTCGCAAATTTCGAGGTTTCTAGGTCACCTAATTAGGTCAGAAAGTAGGTCACATTGACCTTGACCCAGTTAGGTCGTCACACTGACATTGACCTAATTAAGCGCATTTCCATGGCTTAGGAGGCTTTAGGATATGTTTTTGCCAATTTCAAGGTTTATAGGTCACATAAATAGGTCAAATTAGGTCACCTCATTAGGTTAGAAATTTGGTCAATGTGACCTACTTTCTGACCTAATTAGGTGACCTACTTAGGTTGACATTGACCTAATTAAGCGCATTTCCATGGTCTTAGGAGGCATTAGCACATGTTTTTGTAAATTTTGAGGTTAGGCCACCTATAGTATTTTTCTTATAATTAGTCGCGGGTTTGAGGGCTTCTGTAAAATCAGCCGTATGGTTAAAATCAATTTCCTTTTTTAGAACGTATATAACAAAGTTATATCTATAGAATGTCATACCACTCTCCGTGATAACTGCTACAAAACTTGAGTTTTAGAGCTTTTTTGTACTACCCGGGTTAAATGCCATAAGGGTTGTTCACGTCAATCTTCACCAATACATGGTATGTCGTCATAATCTATTCCTTTTTCTCTGGCCAGAGGGCAATAGGCGGGGTGAGATGTCATTCAAGGGTTGCTCTGTTTGTCGTTTGGTTATGAAGACATGAGATTAAACTATTGTCGTTGACAAAGAACGAAAGATTCGAGAATACGGGTGGACCAGTACAGCCGCTATGTTATGCAAATGTCCTCGACACCTCAAAGATTTGGTCACCTCTCAGACACAGCATAACCGTATCACTTCAATAGTATGGTGATCTAGTTGGATCAAAAGTGTGCTCCGCATTACCTCATCAAAAGCGTGAGCGACAACGCAAAGGGTGACGTCTTCCAAAACACGATGTCGCCCTTTCGCATCGTAGGTTTACAAATGTAATTAACGAGTGAGCAATCAAATTAAACTATACACTTACAATACCGTTGATGATGTCCGACTCTAATCGACTGGATCAATAATGGGATATTTGCTATAAAAATGTAAATATAGGTCATACGGCCATCCATAGATTACACCGTCATTGAAATAAAGATCGTGTGAAGTTGTCATTTTAATTCATGCAGTCACACATGGAGGCATTGCCCCTGTCCTTGTGAAGGTAACATCGATTGAGGACACTTTCCCATATATAGAACTGAATAGCTCACCCCGCCTATTGCCCTCTGGCCAGAGAAAAAGGAATAGATTATGACGACATACCATGTATTGGTGAAGATTCACGTGAACAACCCTTATGGCATTTAACCCGGGTAGTACAAAAAAGCTCTAAAACTCAAGTTTTGTAGCAGTTATCACGGAGAGTGGTATGACATTCTATAGATATAACTTTGTTATATACGTTCTAAAAAAGGAAATTGATTTTAACCATACGGCTGATTTTACAGAAGCCCTCAAACCCGCGACTAATTATAAGAAAAATACTATAGGTTGACATTGACCTAATTAAGCTCATTTCCATGGTCTTCGGAGGCATTAGGACATGTTTTTGTAAATTTTGAGGTTAGGTCACCTAAGTAGGTCAAATTTTCATCAAAAGTATGTCCCCTAATGCACGTTCATGCCAAAAAATCAAGGTTCTAATGTCAACAGTTCTCCGTATTTTGCCGGAGGAAGGATTCGGATGGACTCACTGACTGACTCACTCATTATTGGACAATTTGCAAATGAGAGCCTACTTCGTAGGAATTTCAGCTAAAAACTGACGAAAACCAGGCAGATTTTCATGTGTCGGGGACCAAATATTTGGTATAGTATTTTAGGGCATTGTATGGTAGGAGTTGTCTCCCCTGCACCGGTGCTAGATCTCGGTGTTGCTCTATGCACATGTTTCTCTCGTGCCCCAGTGAAATTGTTATTTTTGTTCTGAGTACACATTTTCATGAGATGAGATGTTTATTCATGTAATCAGATGATATGCCTATGTGCTAGTAATTTTCCTTTGTAATCTAATATATGTGTGATCCGATATAGGCAAATCAACGTTTGAGCTTGTTAGTTCGTGTTTGGACCATTTTGTGATGTTTTGGTCTTTTACTGATTTGAGTCAGTTTGTGACGAATTAGCGGTGAGCTCGTTAAGCTCTGATGTCGCAGAGTGTGGATGTGCCTTCAACCTTGGCACATGTATTGTAGGACCCAAGCTTCCATGTATAGCAGCAGTATTGGTACTCAGGGTTTTCTTTCCATTGTCCTTTGATTATCTGGTTTTCATCAGTCCTCCTAAAAGACTATTGTCGTTGGACAACATCAGATGTTACATTTCGACGCTTGTATTCTGTCATCACATTCCATCCTGAATAAACTGTGATTGATATATTTTCCTGATTGGTGGAATTCATCGTCCTTTCATTGGTGACTTGACCCTACGACAAATTGGTGTGCAGAAGTGGGATAACAAATATCGGGAGCAAGAAGCAAGTCCAAGACTACAGTCCAGGTGAAAACATTGGGCCTGACTCTGTCGTGTGGAGAACTTTAAAATTTTGTGTATTAAAGGAACCGTGGACTAGTTCCAGAAACGAAGGAAACCCTGGAGTGCTTCGAGCGTGAAAAACCAGAACAGTATTTTGTAAATCTTCGAGGGTTTGTAGTATTGTTCTGTTGGTTTTGCTATAACTGTGAATTTTGTCTGCATTTCACAGGTTTGATATGTGTATACATGTACTGAGATGTGTATACATGTATGATTTCGCTGATTTTTTTCTGTGAATTTCATCTGCATTTCACAGGTTTGATATGTGTATACATGTACTGAGATGTGTATACATGTATGATTTCGCTGATTTTTCTTCTGTGAATTTCATCTGCATTTCACAGGGTTGATATGTATATATATGTGCTGAGATGTGTATACATGTATGATTTTGCTGATCTTTTCTGTGAATTTCGTCTGCATTTCACAGATTGGATTTGTGTATGCATGTACTGAGTTCTGTATACATGTATGATTTTACTGAACCCTTTGATCTATTTCCATGAGATAATGAGATTTATTGATTGACTGTTTATTTAGATCTTATCATTGACACATCAAATTCGTCAACCGTTTCACGATTCAACCACACATCACCCGTGCATGTGAACTGTTATATGATAGTGGTCATTGATTGTATTGCTGCATGCTTAACCCCTTGTAGATATGGCTACAGCAGCAGAGATTGCACAGGCAATTACTGCCTCTAATGATGCTTTAGGTCGCACATTATCGACTGCATTTCGCCACCTCAAAATTCAGCCCTCTCCCACAGTCAAACTTAGTAAATTCTATGGTCATCCTCGCAAACCAGGTGAGTTGACCCTTAAGGAGTGGTTAGAAGAAGTTGACATCTATTCTAGGCAACTCGGTCTAACTGGTGATGATAAAGCCACTGTTATCACAGACCACTTAGCTGGTCCTGCTAGGGAAGAAATTTTATGCTGTACACAAGCTGTGCGACAAAATTTTGCACAGGTTACTGATGTATTAAGGAAACGTTTCGGTCCACCAGAAAGTGTACAATCACTTAACAGTTCTTTTCATACACGAATACAGTTAGAGGATGAAAGTTTGGCTGATTACAGCCGAGCTTTAATGCGTTTGTACTCTAGAATTGAGAATGCCGCTAAAGATGCGGAAGAGAAGGCAGCATTGCATAGACTAAGGGAAAATGCACTCAAGGAACAGTTTGTGCGTGGTGCACGAGATGGGGCTACACGGAGAGAACTCCGTCGCATTGAAATGGCCTCTAGTGATAAAACCTTCTCAGATATGCGTGATGAAGCATTGTCTTTCTTTAGAGAAAGTGAAAATCGTAGTAGATTTAAGGGTAGGGCAAGGGCTATCACTGTAGAGTACTCGGATGAGGAAGAACATGAGAATGAATGGGACATCAAAGTAGACAGTGTTGAGAATACTACTAGTAGTAGTAAGCGAGGAGAATATTATTTGAGTAGTAGCAGTAAAGGAGATTATGTTTCGAGACACCCCATAGTCCAACAGCTAGTTACTGGGCAAAGTCAGCTTCAAGAAGGGTTGAAACAACTACAGCAACAAGTGTCTGACCATCAGTCACAAACCAATAGTCAGATACAAAATTTACTACAAATTGTAACCAGTACTAGAGATAAACAGGGTAATGGGAGGGGTACATTTCTTTCACCCTCATCAGGTCAGGGTAGTGAGATAATCTGTTTCTACTGTAAAAATAAGGGGCACATCCGAGCCAAATGTCCTAAATTGTTGCGCAAGGACCAATCAAAACAGGGTGAAAATGACTTCAAACATCCAGATAATTCTAGGGGAAACACAGATCGTTTAAACGTGACTTCTGTTGATGTTATCCCAGGTGGTGAACACCTAGATGTTCAGATGTCCTCTGTGGCTGAGGCTGAAAGATATAATTTCCTAGATAAGTTAGTGTCGAGCAGTCCTACGGCTGAAATAGAGATAGCTGGTGTAAAGGTAGGCTGTGTTCTGGATACGGGGGCGGAGACATCACTGATTCCTTCTTCATGGTACCACAATCACTTAAAAGGCGTGGTTGGTGGTCTAGATAAGGTTGCTGATTATGTGCGTATACTTGGTGCAAATGATTTGGAAGTTCCTGTTGAAGGGTTTCTTCAGGTGAGCATCACTGTCTTTGGTCAGATGTATTCTGATGCAGGGTTTTTGATACTCAATGATTCAACCTTTTGTGATGCCTCTACAGGTGAGGGTGATAGGAGGAAACGATTTCCTGTTATTTTAGGATGCAACATCCTAAAGCTGCTTATGGAACAGTCTGCAGAGCCGAGAGGACCAAACAAGGATGATTGGTCCATGGCATTTAAGTGTTTGAAGTTAGCTAGGGAAAATCCTCCGGATAGTGCTGTCAGTCAGAGTTCAGGTGAAATACACAATCAAGGTGTATACATAGGTCGTCACTCGGTAGTGATTGGGGCAAGTGAGGTCAAACCCATTAGTTGCTCACTTGGTTCTGTGGAGCAATTAAGAGGTAAGTCTGTATCCTTGGAGGGTAGCAAGGTTCGCGTAGCAAGCCATCGGCGATTGGGTCCAGGTGATAACAAGGATACCTCCCGTTGTGTTGTGTACGATGGGTATCAGGTGGTGGATGGTCATCATTGTGAAGTTCTCATTGGAAATTTGGGTAGAGAACCTGTTGAGATTCCGCCTTTTACCAAGGTCGCTGAAGTAGTTGAAGGCAATGTTGCACCTCGAGTTGTAGTGGCACCGGATACCTCGGGTCTTGAAGTGTTCATTAGTGACATGTTTGTGGAGAGTGGTCAGTCAGTTGGTTCTCTCGAGCCTAAGGATGATCCGGAAGTGGAGCCTCTCGGAGATGGTGAGCGGGAGCAGTTTCTATTCCCGGATGGTTCGTCATATTTGTTGCCTCCTGGGGTGACCATGGCAAGGTTACCTCCAGATGATGCAGTATTGGCCGCGAGAATGGTTCAACGCCAGGATGCAGCCTTCTCGAAGGGTCCTGGTGATCTCGGATCATGTGGTTTGATCCCTCATAAGATCAATCTTGTTGACGACCAGCCTATTAGTCTGCCATTCCGAAGAATATCACCAAATGTGATGGAAGAGGTTAGGAAGGAATTACAGCGACTCTTGGACACTGGGATTATTCAGAGGTCATCCAGCCCCTACGCCAGCAGCATCGTACTCGTTCGGAAACGTGATGGGTCTCTCCGTATATGCTTAGACTATCGACGTCTAAATACTAAGACCATTCGAGATGCATTCCCACTGCCTCGTATCGAGGAAACGCTAGAGGCTTTGACGGGATCTACTGTGTTTTCTTCTCTGGACCTAATGCATGGTTACTTCCAAGTGCTCATGGACCCTGCATCTGTACCCAAGACTGCTTTCCGTGTTCCATGGGGCTTGTTCGAATTTCTCAGGATGCCACAGGGTCTAACTAACAGCCCTAGCACGTTTCAGAGAATTATGGAACACATTTTCGGTGACATGAACCTGCGTGAGATTATCCTCTACCTGGATGACATTCTGGTGTTTGCCTCCTCCTTTCCTGAACATTTGGATAGGTTGGAGAAGGTGTTGGAAAGGCTGATCAAGCATGGTTTGAAGCTGAATGGATGGAAATGCAAGTTGTTTCAGGCAATTCTGCTGTATTTGGGACATGTCATCAGTGCTGCAGGAATTTCTGTGGATCCAGGGAAAGTGGAGCGCATCCAGAATTGGCCTACCCCAAAGAATGGGAGTGAGTTGCGATCCTTTCTAGGGCTCGCTTCATATTACAGAAGGTTTGTCCCTGGCTTTTCTAGCATTGTGGCTCCTCTCCACAAGCTAGTTGCTGAGCATAGTACACCTGCAAAAGCAGGGAAACGTCCCTCCAGTGTTTGGGAATGGTCCGAGGAAGCAGAGCAGGCTATGGTCACCTTAAAGCACAAGCTGACCACAGCACCAGTCTTGGCTTACCCAAGTTTCGACCGTGGATTCGTGCTGGAAGTAGATGCTTCGTTTCGGGGATTAGGTGCCTGTCTCAGCCAGTATGATGACAGCGGGAATCTACACCCTATAGCTTATGCTAGTAGAGGGTTACGGGGTGCGGAAGCTAATGGATCAACATACTCGAGTTTCAAAGTGGAGCTGTTGGCCCTAAAATGGGCTGTGACGGATAAATTTAGGGAGTATTTGATGGGATCCCATTGTATTGTCTACACGGATCACAACCCGCTAGCACATTTGGGGACAGCCAAATTAGGAGCATGTGAGCAGCTTTGGGTAGCCCAACTAGCCCCATTCAGTTTAGAGATTAGGTATCGTACTGGCCGCTCCAACAAGTGTGCCGATGCCTTGAGCAGATATCCGATGAGCATGGACAGTGCTGAAGTTGAAGCCACCGTCCAGAGCATAGTAGAGACCGTGTGTGTTCCTAGTGACGTCAGAGAGCTGATGCCTCAGGAAGAGATGGTAACCGATGGTGACGTTCTGACCGAAACCCTGCCTGCAGTTCTTCCGTCGTATACTCATGAGGAGCTTGCTAAGTTACAACAGGAGGATGATTTGCTGAAACTGGTGTGGGAACTGTGCCTTATTGGTTGGCAGCCAGGTCAAGAAGAACCTTTCTCTTATGTTCCAGGACTTCGTGGGTGGACCAAGGAATGGTCAAGACTGATCATGCTCCATGGGGTGCTGTACAGGGAGGTGGAAGATGATGTTCATGGCAAGATCAAGCAACTATTGGTGCCAGAGAAGTTACAGTTATTGATGATCCAGAAGTTACACGATGAGTGGGGACATCAGGGACGTGAAAGGACTATCTCTTTGCTGAAAGCTCGCTGTTTTTGGCCCGGTATGTCTACTCAAGTCAAGAGATACATTAAGCAGTGTTTTCATTGCACGGTGTCCAAGGCTCCGTCGCCTAAGGTGAGACCACGTTTACGCCATTTGCTAGCCTTTCGTCCACTTGAACTCGTTGCGATGGACTTTCTCAAGGTGGACCGTGGGAAAGGTGGGTTTGAAGACGGTCTTGTAATTACTGATGCATTTTCGAAATTTGCGCAGGCGGTGCCCTGTAGAAATCAAACTGCAGTGGTTGTGGCTGCCATGCTGAGAGACAACTGGTTTGTTCGATATGGAATCCCGCAACAATTACATTCGGACCAGGGCCGAAATTTCGAGGGCGATATTGTTGCTGAGCTGTGTAAGCTATACGATGTCCGGAAATCTCACACGACCGCTTACCATCCACAAGGCAACGGCCAAACCGAGAGATTCAACAAGACATTGTGCGGCTTGATAAAATCTCTTGACGAAATGGATCGCAGATCGTGGCCAGAAATGCTGCCTCATCTTGTGTATATCTATAACTCAACCCCTCATCGAGTCACGGGTGTGTCGCCATTTGCTCTAATGTTTGGCAGAGAACCCCTGATTCCGGTTGATCAGTTGCTAAGTAGGTCTCAAGGAAGTTGGGACACAGACTTCATTAGTTCTCAGGCTGATTTCATTCAGCGTGCGTGGGCCGCAGCCAAGGCAGGAATTATCTCCTCAGGTGCTCGAGACAAAAGGCGCCATGATAAGAGAGCGAAGGAAGATTCTCTGAACATTGGTGATCGGGTCTTGTTGCAAAAGTGTGGGTTCAAGGGTAGGCATAAGCTACAGAATCATTTTCATCAGGATTCATTTGTGGTGGTCAAGTTTAATGTGGAACGGGATCTTTATCTTGTCAGACCCTCCTCGGGAGGAGAATCTAAGTGGGTTAATCGCAGGAAGCTCGTTAGGGATCCGCGAAGTGATGTAGTTGCTCCTATTGACATGGAATGGCTTCCAGTAGAGGAGTCCTCTGATGAAGAGTCTGAAATTTCTGACGATGATTTCTCTTTGCATTTGCTTTATGAACGTGATGATTGTGAGGACCGTGCGGATCAACCCTTTGCTCCACGTAGGTCATCGCGAGCAAATCTAGGTGTTCACCCCAACCCCTACAAGTTACCCAAGTCTACATTAACCTGATTTGATTATGGTAGGATTTAAGGCAAATAACCTCAAGTTTACTATATTGGCTTGATTATTTAAAGCCACCGAGGTCGGCTGGCTTAAAAGCAGGGAAATATGTCGGGGACCAAATATTTGGTATAGTATTTTAGGGCATTGTATGGTAGGAGTTGTCTCCCCTGCACCGGTGCTAGATCTCGGTGTTGCTCTATGCACATGTTTCTCCCGTGCCCCAGTGAAATTGTTATTTTTGTTCTGAGTACACATTTTCATGAGATGAGATGTTTATTCATGTAATCAGATGATATGCCTATGTGCTAGTAATTTTCCTTTGTAATCTAATATATGTGTGATCCGATATAGGCAAATCAAGTCGGAACTATATTTTGTAATCCGACCTATATGCATAGGTGATTAGGCGGGGATATGAGCGCGCAAGAGAAAATCAAGGTTCACTGTGTTTAGGAAGCTTGTGGTACACGGTTTCACCGTTTGAGCTTGTTAGTTCGTGTTTGGACCATTTTGTGATGTTTTGGTCTTTTACTGATTTGAGTCAGTTTGTGACGAATTAGCGGTGAGCTCGTTAAGCTCTGATGTCGCAGAGTGTGGATGTGCCTTCAACCTTGGCACATGTATTGTAGGACCCAAGCTTCCATGTATAGCAGTATTGGTACTCAGGGTTTTCTTTCCATTGTCCTTTGATTATCTGGTTTTCATCAGTCCTCCTAAAAGACTGTATTGTCGTTGGACAACATCAGATGTTACATTTCGACGCTTGTATTCTGTCATCACATTCCATCCTGAATAAACTGTGATTGATATATTTTCCTGATTGGTGGACTTCATCGTCCTTTCATTGGTGACGTGACCCTACGACACATGTAAAACTTACAAGTATCACATGCAAAATCTATCAAACAATAGCCGTAGTGGTGTAATTTATTACATTAAAAGGTTCTTAGGCAAAATTAGGCAGATCTAATAGACTTTTTTTATGTGAATATCACATCATAGTTTTTCAGTTTCACTTATGGTTTGAAGTCTTGTGGTAAGGCAGGTACAGTAATCCCTAGAATAATTCAATTACCTCCAAATTTCATGGACACAATTCAATGGTTCAGTGGTTCTAATAAATTGCTCACCCTCTAAAATCATTGAAATAATGAAGAAATAATGGACGACTTCAAACCATTTTGTCAACAACCGTTTATAACATGAGGTGTGTAACTAACGTCACATGACCTACGAAATACGGCGAGGAAGATGACTTGGGGGTCCCAGCGTAATGTTATAGGTCACCTAAGTAGGTTAAATTTTCATGAAAAGTAGGTCAGCTCAGTGCCCTAATGCACGTTCATGCCGAAAATCAAGGTTCTTATGTCGATGGTTTTCCTAATTTTGCCGACGAAAGGATTTGGATGGACTCGCTGACCGACTCACTCAATCATTACCAGACAAATTGCAAATGAGAGCCTGATGTACTTGAATCATTATACACTGTGTCAAATAGCACTTCATGAATGATGGTATCGTCCATGCCAGTACACTTAAGTCGTTATAGACTGGGCCAAATATCACTTCATGAATGATGGTATCGTCCATGCCAGTACACTTAAGTCGTTATAGACTGGGCCAAATATCACTTCATGAATGATGGCATCGTCCATGCCAGTACACTTAAATCGTTATAGACTGGGACAAATATCACTTCATGAATGATGGTATCGTCCATGCCAGTACACTTAAGTCGTTATAGACTGGGCCAAATATCACCTCATAAATGATGGTATCGTCCATGCCAGTACACTTAAATCGTTATAGACTGGGCCAAATATCACCTCATGAATGATAGTATCGTCCATGCCAGTACACTTAAGTCGTTATAGACTGGGCCAAATATCACTTCACGAATGATGGCATCGTCCATGCCAGTACACTTAAGTCGTTATAGACTGGGACAAATATCACTTCATAAATGATGGCATCGTCCATGCCAGTACACTTAAGTCGTTATAGACTGGGCCAAATATCACTTCATGAATGATGGTATCATCCAAGCCAGTACACTTAAGTCGGTATAGACTGGGCCAAATATCACTTCATGAATGATGGCATCGTCCATGCCAGTACACTTAAGTCGTTATAGACTGGGACAAATATCACTTCATGAATGATGGTATCATCCAAGCCAGTACACTTAAGTCGGTATAGACTGGGCCAAATAGCACTTCATGAATGATGGCATCGTCCATGCCAGTACACTTAAGTCGTTATAGACTGGGACAAATATCACTTCATGAATGATGGTATCATCCAAGCCAGTACACTTAAATCGTTATAGACTGGGCCGAATATTACTTCATGAATGATGGTATCATCCAAGCCAGTACACTTAAGTCGTTATAGACTGGGCCAAATAGCACTTCATGAATGATGGCATCGTCCATGCCAGTACACTTAAGTCGTTATAGATTGGGACAAATATCACTTCATGAATGATGGTATCATCCAAGCCAGTACACTTAAATCGTTATAGACTGGGCCGAATATTACTTCATGAATGATGGTATCATCCAAGCCAGTACACTTAAGTCGTTATAGACTGGGCCAAATAGCACTTCATGAATGATGGCATCGTCCATGCCAGTACACTTAAGTCGTTATAGACTGGGACAAATATCACTTCATGAATTATGGTATCGTCCAGGCCAGTACACTTAAATCCTTATAGACTGGGTCAAATATCACCTCATGAATGATAGTATCGTCCATGCCAGTACACTTAAATTGTTTTAGACTGGGCCAAATATCACCTCATGAATGATAGTATCGTCCATGCCAGTACACTTAAATTGTTTTAGACTGGGCCAAATATCACTTCATGAATGATGGTATGGTCCATGCCAGTACACTTAAATTGTTTTAGACTGGGCCAAATATCACCTCATGAATGATAGTATCGTCCATGCCAGTACACTTAAATTGTTTTAGACTGGGCCAAATATCACTTCATGAATGATGGTATGGTCCATGCCAGTACACTTAAATTGTTTTAGACTGGGCCAAATATCACCTCATGAATGATAGTATCGTCCATGCCAGTACACTTAAATTGTTTTAGACTGGGCCAAATATCACCTCATGAATGATAGTATCGTCCATGCCAGTACACTTAAATTGTTTTAGACGGGGCCAAATATCACCTCATGAATGATAGTATCGTCCATGCCAGTACACTTAAAATTGTTTTAGACGGGGCCAAATATCACCTCATGAATGATAGTATCGTCCATGCCAGTACACTTAAAATTGTTTTAGACTGGGCCAAATATCACCTCATGAATGATAGTATCGTCCATGCCAGTACACTTAAATTGTTTTAGACTGGGCCAAATATCACTTCATGAATGATGGTATGGTCCATGCCAGTACACTTAAATCCTTATAGACTGGGATAAATATCACCTCATGAATGACAGTATCGTCCATGCCAGTTCACCTAAATTGCTTTAGACTGGGTCAAATATCACCTCATGAATGATAGTATCGTCCATGCCAGTACACTTAAATTGTTTTAGACTGGGCCAAATATCACCTCATGAATGATAGTATCGTCCATGCCAGTACACTTTAATTGTTTTAGACTGGGCCAAATATCACTTCATGAATGATGGTATGGTCCATGCCAGTACACTTAAATTGTTTTAGACTGGGCCAAATATCACCTCATGAATGATAGTATCGTCCATGCCAGTACACTTAAATTGTTTTAGACTGGGCCAAATATCACTTCATGAATGATGGTATGGTCCATGTCAGTACACTTAAATCCTTATAGACTGGGATAAATATCACTTCATGAATGATGGCATCGTCCATGCCAGTACACTTAAATCGTTATAGACTGGGACAAATATCACTTCATGAATGATGGTATCGTCCATGCCAGTACACTTAAGTCGTTATAGACTGGGACAAATATCACTTCATGAATGATGGTATCGTCCATGGCAGTACACTTAAGTCGTTATAGACTGGGCCAAATATCACCTCATGAATGATAGTATCGTCCATGCCAGTACACTTAAGTCGTTATAGACTGGGCCAAATATCACCTCATAAATGATGGTATCGTCCATGCCAGTACACTTAAATCGTTATAGACTGGGCCAAATATCACCTCATGAATGATAGTATCGTCCATGCCAGTACACTTAAGTCGTTATAGACTGGGCCAAATAGCACTTCATGAATGATGGCATCGTCCATGCCAGTACACTTAAGTCGTTATAGACTGGGACAAATATCACTTCATGAATGATGGTATCATCCAAGCCAGTACACTTAAATCGTTATAGACTGGGACAAATATCACTTCATAAATGATGGCATCGTCCATGCCAGTACACTTAAGTCGTTATAGACTGGGCCAAATATCACTTCATGAATGATGGTATCATCCAAGCCAGTACACTTAAGTCGTTATAGACTGGGCCAAATAGCACTTCATAAATGATGGCATCGTCCATGCCAGTACACTTAAGTCGTTATAGACTGGGACAAATATCACTTCATGAATGATGGTATCATCCAAGCCAGTACACCTAAATCGTTATAGACTGGGACAAATATCACTTCATGAATTATGGTATCGTCCAGGCCAGTACACTTAAATCCTTATAGACTGGGCCAAATATCACCTCATGAATGATAGTATCGTCCATGCCAGTACACTTAAATTGTTTTAGACTGGGCCAAATATCACTTCATGAATGATAGTATCGTCCATGCCAGTACACTTAAATTGTTTTAGACTGGGCCAAATATCACCTCATGAATGATAGTATCGCCCATGCCAGTACACTTAAATTGTTTTAGACTGGGCCAAATATCACCTCATGAATGATAGTATCGTCCATGCCAGTACACTTAAATTGTTTTAGACTGGGCCAAATATCACTTCATGAATGATGGTATGGTCCATGCCAGTACACTTAAATCCTTATAGACTGGGATAAATATCACCTCATGAATGATAGTATCGTCCATGCCAGTTCACCTAAATTGCTTTAGACTGGGTCAAATATCACCTCATGAATGATAGTATCGTCCATGCCAGTACACTTAAATTGTTTTAGACTGGGCCAAATATCACCTCATGAATGATAGTATCGTCCATGCCAATACACTTAAATTGTTTTAGACTGGGCCAAATATCACTTCATGAATGATGGTATGGTCCATGCCAGTACACTTAAATTGTTTTAGACTGGGCCAAATATCACCTCATGAATGATAGTATCGTCCATGCCAGTACACTTAAATTGTTTTAGACTGGGCCAAATATCACTTCATGAATGATGGTATGGTCCATGCCAGTACACTTAAATCCTTATAGACTGGGATAAATATCACCTCATGAATGATAGTATCGTCCATGCCAGTACACTTAAATTGCTTTAGACTGGGCCAAATATCACTTCATGAATGATGGTATGGTCCATGTCAGTACACTTAAATCCTTATAGACTGAGATAAATATCACCCCATGAATGATGGTATCGTCCATGCCAGTACACCTAAATTGTTTTAGTCTGAACTAATGCCAGTACACTTACACCATTATAGAATGGGTCAAATATCACTTAATGAATTCAAGGATCGTCTGTGTTCAGACAAACCCCCCTTTTGGAGCAAATATTTTTTTTTTAGACTGAACCGAACCCCTTATTTGCCCCCTTTCGTGTTCTTTTGAAGTGCAGGCGAACCACCCTTCAAGAAATACTGGCTACGTCCCTGATGTTCAGCAGAAGTCCAATGACCAATCATGCGGCAACTTCCCTCGCCCGTGTTCTTCAAGAGTGTATGAAGAAGAAAATTCCCAGAACGTATTGGTTGGGCTGAATATAAATTTATATTCAGTGCTAATGATTCTAGAACAGCAAATACATTTCCTTCTATCCCACCTTCTGGAAGGGTGCAAAATTAAAGTTCAAGTTTATCTTGCATAAAATCCAAGACGCATCCCCAAGGATTGAAACGTTGCACATGAAATATACTGCGTGCTTCAGATGAACAAATTTGTAAATGTATACGAAATACACCAAGACAATAATTTAACGATATTTCTACTCGCTGTAAATATAATTTTTCACCCGAATAATAATGTAAAAATACATCGTTGTTTCCGTTCATGCCAATTTATATGGTTGTTTTGCAAAAAGATATAAATCTACACTGGTTATCTGTATTGCTACAGCTATGAACTCTATCAGTTGAAGATAATGCGTCTACTTTAATAGTTAATTCCACTGTCATATTTTACACCACTTCCTGCTATACGTCCACAAATAGTTTTTGCAATGCAGCATCGTGTCGCTCTACTATCGCCTCAGGTAACATAAACAAGAATAAGTCGGGGTTACTCGATCTCGGTAAACCAAGATATTGATATTATATCTGAGTTTACTGAGACTGGGTGATACGCTGACGTATGGAAGAATCAAACTACCATTCTTGCGCTAGCTTATGAATAGAACTGACGAGATATATCTTGGGGTAATTCTACTGAAATGTAGTAAATTGAGTATTTCCCCCCCAAATTTCAAATACAATTGTTATGGTAAAATTTTGTATCAGTGCACTCATTATATCCCCGAGATGAAGATTACACAGCTGGCAATTTTTTTTTGGTGAAATATCAAGATTATGGGATTCTCTATATTTTGTAAAATATTTGAGAGCTTAAATTCCGAATCGAAAATTCGTCAAAAACTGACTATTTTTTGGTTCTGACGCCACTGATTGCCTCCTGGGTCTCAAAATCGGGGGCACCCCTTCTGATATTGTTCTCGGAGCCTCTGACGATACGTGTGCCTTTGTTACTTTATTTCACTCTGTCATGATAAGCTGAAGATCTGGACTTAAGCCACAGGACTACTATTTGGGCAAACGAAATTTCTCTGAAAGTATTCAATCTTGTAATTTGGAGACCAAAAAATTGAGAGTTTATCGGGGTAAGTAGTATACAAAGGGATATGGAGCCAATGGCTCGTCACTGCGCATGCGCAGAAAACAAAACCGGAAGTGGTGTGCGCGGATGTTTCTGCGCAAGTGTTCTGCGCAAGTATGACGTCATGCATGACGTCACTTCCGGTCACGTGACCTTAGGGGGATGTATTCCTCCGCGGTGATGCTGTCTGGCAGTGATTTGGTCGTGGGGAGAAGCCTCCGCGGACAGACAGTAGTCCCAAATACGCGGGTATGCGTGACAATCATCTGGAATTTTCGGCAATCGTCAGGGGTGAGAGGGGCCCCTACATGGACCGATTGGGTCGAGTGAGGTGTCAAAGTGAAGCGCTCCTCCAGGGCCATCAAGCCATGGATGGTTGCATGTAAATTGAAGATTTGTCCCCGAAAATATAAAAAGCGGAACACGGACTTTATCCCTAAAATGGGGGAAAACTCCTATCAACCCTATCCAAAAGGGCTAATATCGGTCACCGGGCTTATCGGGGCCTGCCTATCATGTCATGGGTAAGTGCATGTAAATTGAGGATTTGTCCCTGAAAATATAAAAAGCGGAACACAGACTTTACCTCTACAATAGGGGCCTGATTCGCACATTTGCATCTATACGAGAAAATGCCTGTATGTGGTATAGGGTGTGGTCATTTTTGTGTGGATTTTACTATAGGTTGTTTGGTCTTGTTTATCACGTCTCACCACGAAAAACACGATGGGAAGGGTCTCGAGGTTTAGCGGTGAAATTTATCGAAAAGATCACGGAGGTCTGGATAGGCCCATACTGGCTCAGGGGGATAGGTCGATACTGGGCAATTCACACATGTTCATTGCGGTATGAGTTGTTTGATCTTGTTTTTCTCGTCTCACCACGTACAACACGATAGGAGGGGTCTCGAAGTTACGCGGTGAAATGTTTTGAAAAGTTCACGCAGTTCTGGATAGACCCATAGGCCCGTACTTGCTGAGGGGGATAGGTCCATACTGGGCAATTCACACATGTTCATTGCGGTATGGGTTGTTTGGTCTTGTTTTTCTCGTCTCGGGCTGTAGAACACGATGGTGAGGGGTCTCGAAGTGAAGCGGTGAATTTTTTCGAAAAGTTCACCGAGGTCTGGATAGGCCCATACTGGCTCAGGGAGATAGGTCCATACTGGGCAATTCTCACATGTTCATTGCGGTATGGGTTGTTTGGTCTTGTTTTTCTCGAAGTTAAGGGGTGAATTTTTTTAGTATATTAAAAACGGATAGAGCCTTATTGACCTTTGACCTCTGAGTGCACTCTATCCCATGATGCATCACTTCCGTATTGACGTCATGTGTGACGTCACTTCCGGTGTGACTCGATCGGGCGTGACCTTGGAACGGGGACCTCATCAACATCCGGATTTTCCCCGGCCCGGCCGCACGCCTGCGCGGACTGGGTTTTCCCTGGCCCGGCCGCACGCCTGTGCGGGTTATCCGGCCGCACGCCTGCGCGGGTTATCCGGCCGCACGCCTGCGCGGGTTATCCGGCCGCACGCATGCGCCGGTGAATTTCGGATCAAAAGGTCAAAGGTCACATCCAGGTCAAAAGGTCAAAGGTCCCCTTCCGGCAATGTTCGGCCCTCTCCGGGCCAATAGATAGCCTTTATCCGCCCTCCCGAAGCACCCATGGAATGCACAGGGTCCCCGACAATATCGCCAGCACTATGCCCATGTTAAATGGCCAGTGGGGAACCCTCAGTTTTTCCCAGAACCGTATTGGCACGAAAAAATACATGAAACCATGGAACTTATAGTAATAAACTTAATCTATAGGTGTTGGACGAATCTCCACTCGCCATCTTCCTGGTCTTTACCGGCACCTCGAACCTCTAGTTTTTTCCACTCTACCTGTTGCTCTTGTAACTTGCCATCTGCCTTCCTCGTCAATTTTTTTGTGCTGGAATGCCCGCTCTTAACCTTGACCAAAACATGTACTTGGTCTGTGGGCTGATTTCATTGGCTCTCTATTTTACTGCAGTGCACTTGCTTTGTTTTCTGGACATTCATTGGTTACATTTGGACCCATCCTTTGCCACTGATTGGCTACTTTCTCAGCCCATTCACTGACTGGCCAGTTTGGTTAAAATTCGAATCCTACATGTCTGTTCAAGCATTGGGCATTCATGGCCGCTTGTTTATGCTCACACAGAAAACACACAAGACAGGGTTTTGGGTGAGATCTCATTTTGTGCTTTATTCAACAATAAATAACAACAACAACGTGAGAACAACCACGTGAAAACTGAGGCCCCGAACAGGGGGCTTGTACATTGAAATCGATAAAACTTAAGCCCAAAACGGGGCTTGTACATTGAAATGATCGGCGGCCCAGTCATATACGAGTACATCGCGGTCTTCGGCTTGAGAATAATCATCAAACATGTGTACTATGGTAGATAAGGTTCTTCCCCGACATCGGTGGTACAGATAAATCAAGCAATATTGTCTGCACACGCTACTGGTCAGGCTTTGCAACGTTTGACTGTTCCAACACCACGTCTCTGTGCCTTGATCCATGAAGTCTGTTAAATCGGGATGAAAGGGTGGCAGGGCCGTACGGGTCAAATTATTCGCCCTGCTGTTCTGTCAAGTACACGGCCACCCAATGTTCACCGGGCCGATCCTTCGGATCCGTGTTGAGAACGTAATCAGCGGGATACACACGGTCTAATGGGAACACATCTCGGGCGAACACCCCTTGAAAGACCATACGTGTCTCTGGGTCTTTCTCCAGCACGGTGGTTATCGGGTCTGTATCCATGTCAGGTGGCAAATTCACGCAGGACGTTTCGCGCCTTGTCCACTTGAATGATGTTGCCAAACTCGGCGTAGCAGATCACATTGACGGTGCTCCGGAGGGCTCGATCAAAGTGAATTTCCAACCGTAAATTGTCTTGCTTGGCTAGGGCCAGATGAAACAGAACAACGTGTATCCGTTCGCGTCGTCCTCCCGACTGATCATATTCCCTTCGTCCTGGTTGATTTGGCCGGTGGCTGTAAACAGGCTCTGATAGGCTCGAATGAAATTCCCGAACCCAAAGTTCGGTGTTAAGGCCGTGGCTGGGACCTGTTGTCCGTTCACATGCAGGGCCATAAAATTGATGCCGAAATGTTTAAAGTCACCCAGGATCAGCTTTTCTTTGTTGGCGCTCATATTTCTAGCAGGCACAGCGGACACTTTGGTTTGCACACGTCGGATAGGGTACTGGGCTGGTTTTGTTTCCAAGGCTTTGAGGTGTCCCGGCTGGATTCGGTTTCACTTTTCGGACATACAGGACTGCGTCTTGGATGACGATCTTATAGTCGGCTACATGCCCCTCGACGTCAGTGGCCATCAAGGCGAAGGTCGGAGGCGCCCGTATCAGTCGGATTTTGATGGGGATCTTGTTCAAGAGGTACCGGTCTTGCAGGAAAAGTTCTGCGTACAGTCGATCCATGAGATCTTTCGTTTGTTATATCCCTCATTGTTCGCCGTGCCCATGTGCTGGGATGAGTCCCGGTAGAATAAAGGGGCTGTCAGCTGAGGTTTTTTAGCCTCTCGTCCATACGACAACAGCGTCTCGATGTAGGCTCGATAGGGGTACGTGTTGGTCGAGTCACTGATGAGTTTGTCATTGAGAAAAATATCCACCTGTTGAAACATAGGGTGCAACCAGAGATTCCTAGGGCCCATCGTTGCAGCGTCGATGATTCTGGAGCCATCCCCATTGACGATTCTGGCTTGCACATACAAGTACGTATGGGCTAAATCCACATAGGCCGTCTCTGCATTACTGATGGTGAACTCGATGGGCCCTGTTTCGTTGATGCTGGAGAGCGGGAGATGCTCCACCCATAATCCTTGTTCGGCACTGGTCTGTGTGGGCGGGACGGTCCATAAATCAAATTCACTGTTGGTGGAGGGGCAGGACTTAAGAAAAGATATCCTGGGTCTTCGATGTGCGTCGTCGCTGGGTCAGTCGTCGACTGCTGTGTGGTCTCGGTGGTGCAGGTCTTTTATTCCCTACGATGCGTTGTGCTTTGGCGACCAAGACGCCTCCTGCTTCTTTAGCTCGGCGTTTCAGTGCTTCTTTGGGTGCCGTACCACCCAAGACATCACCGGCGACTTGCAGTCCACTTCGGACCGCTTGTTTGCCGATCGCTTTCACCCCACGCGTCACCAAGGGCAGGAACGTTTTGACGATGCTCCCGAGTGTGTTCCCCAGCCCGTGTCTTCGTTACATGCGTGCGCCGCTAAAGACAGGAAGGCCACCCCCGGCCTGTTGGGCATAATAGTCCATATAGCTGCGTGCATCACACTCGTAAGGTACTTTCATTATACTAAGTTGGGAGAACGTGCTTGTCGGAAATGAAGTGTCAGCTACACTTTTCCTCGCTCGAATGCGACCAGTCGTCCCGTGTCATCTCTTATATCCACCGTGATAGTGTTGATGTCGGTTTGTCGTACGGGTAGGTAGAGCATGTGGGTGAAACTGTGGGTGACTTGATCTCCATACTTCTTTTTTATGGGGATCACCCGTAACAGAGATGTGTTGACATCGCCCACGATGTGGTTGTCTACCACGTCCGAGGTCGCAGGTCCGAGTGAAAAGAATGTGCCAGCCGTTGTGGTGTTTTGGGTGGTGACTCCGGTTCCCACTCGGCTTCCCAAGTATGTGAGAGTCGCGTCTGTCGTTGTGCGTGCACCGGCGATTGCTGGGTCCGCTGCATCCAGACCCAGCGCTGGGGGTTCCCCACCAATTCCTGTGGTACATGCATGTCTTTCAAGCCTTGGGCAAAGACCTCCCATCCTCGAGGATCCGTGTGCGACCTACGTTGACGCATCAGGTCATTCACTGAATCCGTCATGTGGGTACCGGGGACCACTCTTCTGGACTTCGTCTTCGACCCACTGTGGGGCTGTCGGTGGTACCCCTGGTAATGGCGGCTGTTGGAACGGTGCTGAGGTCGGCGGTGTGTCAAGTGGTGGTGGTAGTGGTGGTGCTGGGGTAGAGAGGGTTTTGTATTGGTCCATGAAAGTCATGTACCGCTGAAGCGTCTCATTGTACTGTTGTACTTTCTCACTGTCGCTTAACCCCGGTCTTTGTAAGATCTGACGCATCTCTTCATCGAGGGTGTTTATCGTTTTCACCGTAGGTGGGATGGGATACGGCGATTGGAGGTGTTGAAGGAGCCGAGGTTCGACGAGGACCGTTTTCTTCGTGTGGGTCATTGTCGGCCGAACAGTCCACCCAATATTGGACCCAACACGGAAGCGGCCAACGGCGCCTCTCTGCAAAAACCTTTTTCTTTTGTGTTTGAGAGACTCGCTTCTGGAATAGGGTTCGGAGACCGGTCTTATGCTTGGCCAACTTGGTCTTCTGAGTCGGAGTCGGTGGTACGTTGCCTTTTGACAGGATGTATCCGATTTCGCACATACAGCGTACATGGTCAGGGTCCGCACCGCGTACAATGGTTCGGACCAACTCGGGAGGGGCCGTCTTCAATATACGGAGCGTCGGGACGTGCTTCCGTACTCGCGCAGACATCATGTACAACTAATGCTAGAACCCACAACCCTGCCCTTTTTATCCTTTTGCGGGCTACCCGCTGAATATTCTTTCACTTCAGAGACAAAGTCAGCCATGATGTTGTATTAATTATTTTATTATCCCCAACATCAAACACACACCCAAGCTGGGGGAGCCACTGTGGGTGTGTTTACATTATTTTTACATGTACACGTGGTGGGTCTCTCCGAGAAGGATACCGGTTCGTAATCGAAGGTGGGTCGGGGGGGGGGGGGCTTGCTTCAATTCGAAGAGCATATACCCGTGCTGAGGGGTTGTCGCATTTTTAAATGCTTCCAACGCAAACGGCGTGCGGCCGGGGTACATCTGTCTCGCCAGGTGCAGCAGTTGAGTGGTATCTCTCGGGTTTTTGAAGACCACCAGGTAGTGGGCATTTAAGCTGATGTTCCGATATTCTTTGTTTTTACTGAACAGATTCTGCACAATGTAGATGGTGCTGAGACGTCGATGATGGCTGCCTTTCGTAAAGCGTTGAGTGACCCGCGCATCCGTCTCCGCCATGAGATCATCCAAAACCACCAAGGTGTCCGGTTCCGAATCGGCCAGGTTGGGTAGCCCTTCCACGAACGTGATGTCGGGCATTGCTGCATACGCTGCCTGCCATTCTCCGTAACACCACACGACTCTGGCAATGGGTGGAGTAATCATGCTGCCGGTGTGTTCAAGGAGCTTCCTGACGAAGTGTGTTTTGTCGGAACCCGTCGGTTCTGCGATGACGCAAGTCAAGGGATGTTGCCACCCGGGGTCCATTGTTGGAGGTGTATCCGCTGTCGTGGTAACCCGCTCTTGTAAATTTGGTACGAGTTAACTGGGGTGGTGGGTACAACAACAACTTCGGTCGCCGTTGTCGATGGGCGTTCACTGTGAGTGTTGAAATCCGGTGGGTTTTCAGACATAGTGGGTGTACTTGGTGTAGAGCCCGATGTGGACTGTATACTAGTACTTGGTGTGGAGCTCGATGTGAATTGTACACGGGGTGTGGTGGTGGTGGTGACGACTGGACTCGCTTCGATTACGGGGTTGACTGGTGTAGAGAAGGTCTGTAGACTGGTTTGACTGCCACTCACAGCTGATGTTCTAGGTCGGTTAAGTAGAGTGCTGAGATAGGCTACGTCGTAAAACACACCCCCGTAGAACACACCCAGCAGGGTTAGCAATGTCACCACAAAGCCCACTTGCGCTTTGCGCGTTTTGGGAGACGCTGTGTTCAGAGGTAGCTGCTGTTTGTCCATAGCACCGTGTTTATGGTCGAACGTGGAATGAAGGATAACGGTAGTGGTGCCTGGCATTATAGTCGTTTCACCTGGTTGGCCGCGACCCAGGATTTGAAGGAACTGGACCAGCCTTGCCATTTGACGAAATGAAACAGTTTGCCACGTCGACGTTCCGTTTTCAAAATCTGCTCCACCGTGTAGACGTATCTCTGTGTTTTTACGACAGGTTGTAATTCCGTCTCGTAAAACGTCCCTAGCAACGGCTCCCCTTGAAGATCTTCCAGTTCATAGACTCGCTGCTGTCGGGGGTAGGCGGCGTTTAATCAGGAAGTGCTCATCGCTCCAGTTGGGCAAGTAACTTTTCTCAAATTGACCTTTGACTTTACTGATTCGTACAGGATCCCCGACCTTGAACACCTCCTTCGGTGTTCGCTGCGATTGCCTGGGGTACAAGACACGCCGGACTTGAGCTTCATTGCGTTGGGTCACGGTAATGGGGGCTCTCTCTATACTCTGGTGATATGCTCGATTGTAACTAATCACAAGTTTCGGGAGAACATCGATGTACCGCCTTGTATTCTTATAGGTGAAATATTTATACATGCGGCCTTTGAAAGTCCTGTTGAACTTTTCCACAACGGAAGCTTTGATCTCGTTCTACGTATGGAAGAAGAAGACCTTCTGGGCTTTCAGAAACTGTTGGAACGGTCTGTTGAGAAATTCCGTGCCTTCGTCGGTTTGCAAATACAAGGGTTTGCGCCCTGCCTTGATGATGTCCTTGAACGCCGCTATAAGATTCGCCCCCGTTTTCGTCCGGATGGGAACCAGCCACGCGTACTTCGACAGGATATCGATGCACGTCAAGATATACCGATTCCCATCGTTGTGTTTGGCAAAGGCGCTTGCCACTGGGCATCTATACCACCCACGATGACCCGGTTCCGTGGAAAATGGCGACGGGCAGCTCGATGTAAGGTATAGGTGTCTTGTTTTTTTAACCAATCTCGGACTTGGGCACGTTTTATCCCCTGGGCTTTGGCCGCTCGATAGAGAGCCGACAATGTACTATACGCAGCCGGACTGTCGGGGCTGCAGTATAAGTTATCCAACACCTTCATCCAGCTCTTTATGGTGACAAATGATGATGGACACTGGCTCTGTCGTTTATTTATAACGGGTATATCTTGGGCCGGGGTCGAAGTTTCTTTCTGGGTTTTCTCTTTGGCTCCTGCCAGCACATCGTCCATGGCAAATGACCAGTCCAACTCGTCTGATGACCGCTCTTCCTCCGTAAGCACTTGATCCACATCTGCCACGGCATCTTCCAATGCAGACTATAGAACTGGGTGAAGGGTAAAATGCACTGTACCCCCATCTAGCCGAGCCAATTGAGCAAATGGGTCGCGTCGGACGTACACATCGTGACACAAGTGGATGAGAAACGCCCGTATTATATCCTCCGTCATGGTCAGTACGTGAATGGTACAAGATTTGACTGTCTCACGTATTTATAGGGAGGAAACGTTTATGACGTGAGATCAAAGGATCGGGTGGTCATGTCGCTGGGATGACCCAGCCTATCCGGGTAATCTATGACGTCGTCGTCTTCCGACGGTGGACTACCGTGTTTACCCAGGACATCTCTGTAGGTCACGGAGGTGAGAACCGGATAGTCACACTCGTCTTCCTCCTTGTCGCGGTTGATGATTTGCTCATTGGGGTTTGCCGCCGCTTCACTCAGGGCACGAGCCCAGCCCAACTAAACAGCTGATCGCTCGTCCGTTGTAAACAGCTGGTCCACAATATGCACCACTTTCTCGACGGTTGTCCACAGAACAGGTTCTAGGGTGAAGCCTCGCGTAGGGTCCTGATAACGGCCCAGGCGTGGGAGGAAGGGTCCACAGTGTAAGTAGATGGCATTGTCTATGTGGTTGGGTTCCCATCTAGTTCACCGCTCAACACCCGTTTAAATTTGGTCCAGCCGTCACGGTGTAGCGTAAACGTATTAAACACATAAACGAATCTGTGGAGGCTCTGAAGAGCCGTTCTTTTTCTGTCGCTGTCGCTGTCATTGCCACAGCATCAGGGTCAATAGGGCAAAGACCATTGTGAGGCCAACGAGCCGTCGCTGGTTCCGGCGTGAGCGCTCGTGGTCCATAGCCCGGGCATCAAGGATGGCTGTCATAGTCCAGTAGTGGTGGGTGATAGCACACCTCTCCATCGAGTCCACTCTGTCGAGGACCGCTTCTGTGAACTATTTCAGGATGTGGCGTCGCCCTCGTTGTCGTCGCCATCTGCAAACATGGACCGAACCACTGCTCGGTAACCCGTGAGTGAATTAACCACGGTCGCATGTTGTAAAATGCGAGTTGCATAGGGATAGGTCTCGCTGGGATGACCCAGCCTATCCGGGTAATCTATGACGTCGTCGTCTTCCGACGGTGGACTACCGTGTTTACCCAGGACATCTCTGTAGGTCACGAAGGTGAGAACCGGATAGTCCCACTCGTCTTCCTCCTTGTCGCGGTTGATGATTTGCTCATTGGGGTTTGCCGCCGCTTCACTCAGGGCACGAGCCCAGCCCAACTAAACAGCTGACCGCTCGTCCGTTGTAAACAGCTGGTCCACAATATGTACCACTTTCTCGAAGGTTGTCCACAGAACAGGTTCTAGGGTGAAGCCTCGCGTAGGGTCCTGATAACGGCCCAGGCGTGGGAGGAAGGGTCCACAGTGTAAGTAGATGGCATTGTCTATGTGGTTGAGTTCCCATCTAGTTCACCGCTCAACACCCGTTTAAATTTGGTCCAGCCGTCACGGTGTAGCGTAAACGTATTCGATACGGTCTTAGCGCGCGACCAGCAAACATCTCCACGGTCTTCAACGATGGTGACTTTATCCTCATAGACGTGTAAGCCCACTTGGGTTGTAAGGGGAAGGATGGCTCGTAGGACTGGTGACATGGTTGACCCAATGACGAACGGTGAATGACGCACACTCTGACTGACCCTCGTATATATCGGTTGCACATAAACGAATCTGTGGAGGCTCTGAAGAGCCGTTCTTTTTCTGTCGCTGTCGCTGTCATTGCCACAGCATCAGGGTCAATAGGGCAAAGACCATTGTGAGGCCAACGAGCCGTCGCTGGTTCCGGCGTGAGCGCTCGTGGTCCATAGCCCGGGCATCAAGGATGGCTGTCATAGTCCAGTAGTGGTGGGTGATAGCACACCTCTCCATCGAGTCCACTCTGTCGAGGACCGCTTCTGTGAACTCTTTCAGGATGTGGCGTCGCCCTCGTTGTCGTCGCCATCTGCAAACATGGACCGAACCACTGCTCGGTAACCCGTGAGTGAATTAACCACGGTCGCATGTTGTAAAATGCGAGTTGCATAGGGATAGGTCTCCGTCATGGCTCTCCAACAGTAGGAATTGGGGTGTGGGATCCAGAGGGACGTGTTTTATAGACCATGTCACACATGCGCGCCTATACGTACGGGTGTAGTCCGTGATAAGTACTATTCTAATTGGTTAGTCCAAAAAGAGGGCAACAACTGCAACAACAACAGAGATTACAGGTCAATCCTTTTATTAGCCCCTCCATCACAGCACATACACGGTGGGGGAACCGCTATGGGGGTGTTTACAATTTACTTATGCTATTGTCCGTGTATTCAGAAGTTCATCTTGCTGATCTCAGACTGCTCTTGTCCAATCAGAAGCCGGCCCACAGAATAAGTATAAGTCATGTTGAGGACCCGGATGTACACGCACTCGGCGCAATACTATAATGCTATGGCGAGACCTCCTTTTCTGGTCTTGCCCCCGGAGTCCAAGGATAACCCGCGCAGGTGTGCGGCCGGATAATCCGCGCAGGCGTGGGGCCGGATAACCAGTACAGGCGTGCGGCCGGGCCGGGAAAAACCCAGTCCGCGCATGCGTTTGGCCGGGCCGGGAAAACCCCGGATGTTGAAGAGGTCCCCGCTCCAAGGTCACGCCCGATCGAGTCACACCGGAAGTGACGTCATTAGGTCAATAAGGCTCTATCCGTGTTTTATATACTAGAAAAATTTCACCGCTTAACTACGAGAACCCTCCCATCGTGTTCTACGTGGTGATATGTGAAAAACAAGACCAAACAACCCATACCGCAATGAACATGTGTGAATTGTCCAGTATGGACCTATCTCCCTGAGCCAGTATGGGCCTATCCAGACCTCCGTGAACTTTTCGAAAAATTTCACCGCCTCACTTGGAGACCCCTCACCATCGTGTTCTACAGCCCGAGATGGGGAAAACAAGACCAAACAACCCATACCGCAATGAACATGTGTGAATTGCCCAGTATGGACCTATCCTCCTGAGTCAGTATGGGCCTATGGGCCTACCCAGACCTCCGTGAACTTTTCAAAGAATTTCACCGCTTAACTGCGAGACCCCTCCGATCGTGTTCTACGTGGTGATACGTGAAAAACAAGACCAAACAACCCATACCGCAATGAACATGTGTGAATTGCCCAGTATGGACCTATCTCCCTGAGCCAGTATGGGCCTATCCAGACCTCCGTGAACTTTCGAAAAATTTCACCGCTTCACTTCGAGACCCCTCCCATCGTATTCTGCAGCCCGAGACGAGAAAAACAAGACCAAACAACCCATACCGCAATGAACATGTGTGAATTGCCCATTATGGACCTATCCCCCTGAGCCAGTATGGGCCTATCCAGACCTCCGTGAACTTTTCGAATCAGGTGCGAATCAGGCCCCTATTGTAGAGGTAAAATCCGTGTTCCGCTTTTTATATTTTCGGGGAGAAATCCTCATTTTACATACACCCACCCATGACTTGATAATCAGACCCCGATAATCCCGGGTACCGATATTAGCCCTTTTGGACAGGGCTGATAGGGGTTTTCCCCTATTGTAGGGTTAAAGTCCGTGTTCCGCTTTTTATATTTTCGGGGACAAATCCTCAATTTACATACATGACTTGATGGCCCTGGAGGAGCGCTTCACTTTGGCACCTCACTCGACCCAATCGGTCCAATGGGGCCCCTCTCGCCCCTGAAGATTGCCGAACATTCCAGATGATTCTCACGAAAACCCGCGTATTTGGGACTACTTTCTGTCCGCGGAGGCTTCTCCCCATGACTGCATCACCGCCAGACAGCATTACCGCGGAGTCATACATGACGTCACACATGCGCAGAACACTTGCCCAGAAACACCTGCGCACACCACTTCCGCTTTTTTCTGCGCATGCGCATTGACAAACCATTGGCTTCAGATGCCCTTAGTAGTATAGTCTACCGGTTTAAAGTCACATTGGCCTCTTTGCACTTAAACTTGAGAGATATCTCTTGATTTCCGTGAAGCATCCGACAGGGGGCGCCACCAGCTCAAGAGAGCTCCCCGCAAAGGCAAAGGGAGGTAACTCTTAATGCACTTTTGTGATTTTGGCAAATTCTGGGTTATCTTCCCTGATTCGAACATTTGCATATTAAATCTATACGGGAAAATGTCCGATCGGGTCGTGTGAGGTATCAATGTGAAGCATTCGTATGGGGTCATCCGCCTGGACTTGTATGACGTGGAACTGACGTCATTCTGCGCATGCGCATAGACAAAGTGTATGGAAATAGATGTTTTGGGGTCTATGTGGTCCATTGGAATGGACATTTTGGGGTCTGTTTGGGCCCCTATTCATCCGATGGGGTCGAGTGAGGTATCATTGTGAAGGATACGTGAGGGGGCATCCGCCTGGACTAGTATGACGTGGAACTGACGTCATTCTGCGCATGCGCAGTAGACAAAGTGTATGGAAATAGACGTTTTGTGGTCTAGGTGGACCACTAATGGTTCAGTGGAGTTGAGTGAGGTATCAATGTAAAGCAGTCGTTATGGAGCATCCGCCTGGACTAGTGTGTCGTCTGTGTTCGACATTCTGCGCATGCGCAGACAGGGAATTGTGGGAAAAGGGTATGGAAATAGACGTTTTGGGGTCGAGGTGAGCCCCTAGTGAGCCGATGGAGTCTTATGAGGTATCGTTGTGAAGCATTCGTGAAGGAGCATCCGCCTGGACAAGTGTGTCGTTCGTGTTCAACATTCTGCGCCTGCACAGACAGGGAATTGTAGGGGAAGGGAATGGAAATAGACGTTTTGGGGTTTAGGTGGGCTACTATTGGTCCGTTGGAGTCGACTGAGGTATCTATGTGAAGCATATGTGAGGGGGGGGGGCATCCAACTGGGTGGATGTGGGGTAGGAATGTCATCATTTTGCGCATGCGCAGGCAGGCCGTAGTATGGAAATAGACCTTTTGGGGCCGATATGGACCACTAGTGGTCCGAATAGGTTGTGGGCGGTGTCAAAGTGAAGTTTAATTTGTGGGGTAGTCAGAATGGCGTGTTTTTTATTGCAAGTTGCGTCAATCTGCGCATGCGCAGTTGGGTGTAGTAAGTAAAGTGGCCTTTTTGGGGCAGTGAAGGAAGGTATTTGGTGTAGAGATGGACCACTATTGCTCCGAATGCGTCGTGTGGGGTGTTATTTTGTAGCTCTCGGGGTGTACACCCCGATTTGAAGGATGTCCACTGCATCTGTGACGTCATCGGTGACGTCATCAGTACGAGTAGTAGCCAAAGTGGGGTTTTGAGGGCGGTGAAGGAAGGTATTTGGTGTAGAAATGGACCATCCTTAGTCCGAATGCGTCGTGTGAAGTGGCATCTTGTAGCAACCCCCTAGCCTAACACCTTGACGCCATGATATAGGCCGAAGAGAGAACAACAACAACAACAAGGATAAGAGAACAACAACAAGTTTTTTCATATAGTTTATTCTCCCCAATGTTACATCATACCCACGCTGGAAGAGCCGCGTTGGGCAGGTTTACAATACAAGTAGCCTCTTGTCCAATCAGAGGCCGCCATTTGGCACTGCATCTGTCATACTCGTTCTTGCCCGTTAGATGTATTCTCAGCTGCTCTTGTCCAATCAGAAGACGCCATTTCACAAAGTCCTATCTTCGGCCATGTTCGCTCTAAACCGTTTGTTCTATGGTGTAGAGATGGACCATCCTTGGTCCGAATGCGTCGTGGGAAGTGTCATCTTGCAGTTCTCGGGGTCTAGACTCCATTTGAGGGATGTCCACAGCATCTGTGACGTCATCGGTGATTTGCGGGATGTCCACAGCATCTGTGACGTCATTGGTGACGTCATATGTACGAGTGATAGCGAAATTTTGATTAGTCGTCCAATACATATGGAATGATGAGGGACACGAGTTAATCTATATATGTATAGACACCACCACACAACAATAACACCACCACACACACACACACACTACCACACACCACCACACACCACCAACACCACCACCGGGCGTTGACGGGCGTCAACGCCCGGTGGTGGTGGTGGTGGTAGCTCCCGTGTGGCAGAGCTCTTGGATCGGAGCTCTTGGAGCTCAAAGCTTGTGGAGCTCAGAGCTCGGAAATGACGTCATCGCATGCATGCGCGCGTACCTGTGGTGCACCCGCACCCTGGTGTGCCCTATTCCCTACGGGCTATAGTTCTCGGGGTCTAGACTCCATTTGAGGGATGTCCACAGCATCTGTGACGTCATCGGTGATTTGCGGGATGTCCACAGCATCTGTGACGTCATTGGTGACGTCATCAGTACGAGTGATAGCGAAATTTTGATTACTCGTCCAATACATATGGAATGATGAGGGACACGAGTTATTCTCTATATGTACAGACACCACCACACACCAATAACACCACCACCACACACACACACACACTACCACTCACCACCACCCCAAAACGTCTATTTCCATTCCCTTTTCCCACAATTCCCTGTCTGCGCATGCGCAGAATGTTGAACACGAACGACACACTTGTCCAGGCGGATGCTCCTTCACGAATGCTTCACAACGATACCTCATAAGACTCCATCGGCTCACTAGGAGCTCACCTCGACCCCAAAACGTCTATTTCCATACCCTTTTCCCACAATTCCCTGTCTGCGCATGCGCAGAATGTCGAACACAGACGAAACACTAGTCCAGGCGGATGCTCCCTCACGACTGCTTTACATTGATACCTCACTCAACTCCACTGAGCCATTAATGGTCCACCTAGACCCCAAAACGTCTATTTCCATAAACTTTGTCTACTGAGCATGCGCAGAATGACGTCAGTTCCATGTCGTACTAGTTCAGGCGGATGCCCCCTCACGTATCCTTCACAACGATACCCCACTCGGCCCCATCGGACGACTATGGGCCCAAATAGACCCCAAAATGTCCATTCCAATGCACCTTTCCCACAATTCCCTGTCTGCGCATGCGCAGAATGTTGAAAACGGTCGACACACTAGTCCAGGCGGATGCCCCCTCACATATGCTTCACATTGATACCTCATACGACCCCATCGTCTCATTAGGGGCTCCCCTAGATCCCAAAACGTATATTTTCACACCCTTGGTCTACTGCCCATGCGCGGAATGACGTCTGTTCCACGTCACACCCATTCCGGTAGATGCGCCTTCACGAATGCTCCACATTGATACCTCATACGACTCCATAGGACCACTAGTGGCCCACATAGACCGCAAAACGTCTATTTCCATACCCTTTGTCTACCGCGCATGCACAGAATGACGATATTCCAACCCCACACCCTCCTCATCGGATGTCCCCTTACATATGCTTCTCAGTGATACCTCACTCGACTCCATCGGACCACTAGTGGCTCCCCTACACCCCCAAAACGTCTATTTCCATACCCTTTGTCCACCGCGCATGCGCAGAATGACGATATTTCAACCCCACACCCAGCCCATCAGACCATCCATACCCCATACAGACATTTTCCCGTATAGATTTAATATGCAAATGTTCGAATCAGGGAAGATAACCCGGAATTTGCCAAAATCACAAAAGTGCATCAAGAGTTTCCTCCCTTTGCGGGGAGCTCTCTTGAGCTGGTGGCGCCCCCTGTCGGATGCTTCACGGAAATCAAGAGTTATCTCTCAAGTTTACGTGCAAAGAGGCCAATGTGACTTTAAACCGTAGACTATACTACTGCCCTTTGTATACTACTGGGGTAACAGAAAAAATTAAATTAAGCATTATAATAAACTACAGTTTGTTATAAAACATATTATTATTTTGTTGCTCCATGCCAGAGAACTCTTCAAATCTGCGAAAAAGTGCGAATTTATCTTCTGGAAAAGTTGTTGGAGATAGATTTAGTCACATTTCGGCAATCTCACGTTCGGCTATTTCCGTATTGGCGGAACAAGCCTCTCACATAGAACGCACAAATCCCCACTGGTGGGGAGCGTATGACGATCACGCAGTGAGCCGGCTAAGAAATAGTGCCTTTGATAATCGAGAGATCCGGGTGCATTTTATTGTGAAATTCAGTTAATTTTAACCAAACGAACATAACTCATTCAAATTATACAAAACTATTTCTATGTTTAGTTGAATAATAGCAATCTATCACCAGAACTCAGCAACTGGGCTAATTTCCGCCAATACGGAAATAGACGAATGCGAGATTGGTTCCGCCGAAAATTAATTGTGTGCATGATAAGATAAGATTCTTTATTGCACTGAGCATCCCATTTGGGACAGAGTACAAAACATATAAAAAGTAGAATAAATAAGAAAGTAAACAAACAAGTGCGACGTTTCCGTTTCTGCTCCCAGAAATCCACTAGGCCAGAGGTCAGTTTTCGCAGCTAAAGTGAGTCCTGGGGCTAGATTGACATTTCGGTAGAATTACCCCTCGTCAGTGTTTAAAACCACAGGGCCTGCGTTCGACCCACTCGGCACGGTCTCGGATAATGTAGGACCTCGGTACCGCGTATCGCACTGCTAGGAATCCATATTGACATCCATGTTGAAAGCACAGCATCACGCCGAAACTCCAAACAGCGCATGCCAGCTGTATGACTTCCGTTACCACGGAGATCAGCTCGAGAAGAAAAACCGGGAGAAACACATCAAATTAGAAGAGATCCTTCGCGGGTAGAATCAAGGGTATATTCAGTTCCTCTGAATATATATTTTATCTCCTGATAAGAGGGAAATACAACGAGGACTATGTGAGCGGAAACACATCCTATAGCATGTGATGTGTCTCACCTGCGGCGAATCACGTCGAGAGCTGTAAAATCCTTACACCATTAATGCGCGGAGAATAGGCCGAGCAGTCGCGAATGCGTTCGACCAGGCTAGTCCAAGCCCATTTTGACCAACCAGCGCCCGAGTGCAGCGATGCTCCGCTTTACTGAGCTGTTGACTCTTAGCATGCATTTAGGTTTGCCAGATGGACATATTCTGCTGTGAAAAGCAAACCACGCTTATTTGAATCCTAATATTCAAGATATGAACTGTGAATTTTTGTACTAAAAGTTTCCGTGAAGAGGCTTCGCACACACACAATCACTCAATACGGTTTTAATCAAAATCTTCGTCAAAATCTGAAAACAATTAAAAACTGAAATATCGTGTATTGTTTACGAAAATATAATTTTGAGTATGCGGGTGTTTTTCAGATAATATAGTCCATTAATTGCCCATTTAGTCGCCTTGGAGTTTCATGTCCTGAAAACTTCGGAACGACAAGTTATCCCACAAAATGGAAATCTCACCGAACTTCCTTTTTTTATAACTATCGAAATTTTGACAATGTTGATTTTGAAATGAACTTTTATGAATTGGCGAATCTTTCAATATTATGTTTCAATTGATAACTAACTGAAATATTAAAATTCGGGAAAGTGTCAAAATCTGCTGATTTAATGGGGTTTCTGTCCGGGGGTAGGGGGTGGGGGGGATTCACTGGTGAATGAAAGTATGAGTTTCAAAAGCCACATGTTGTTGTTGCCGAAGCTGGCTCCTTGTGATAGGAATGCCACGCCCCCTTACCTATATTCACCTATCACAGCCAGAGTTTCTGGGTTAGGCAGCTCCATTGAATCTGTTGACCGGTTTTGCTGGATAAGACGGTGATGGTGACATCTTCAATAGAAGATGACTGTAGCGTTGTTACTAGATCATTTTGAAACGAAATAATGGTCGACAGTTTCCTGATGAATGTTGAAAATATGTACATTCGTTGTCTAAAATGTAAGACTATTGTTGAAAATATATGTTTATCCGTAGTCTCAAACAGGTTAGGGGAATCCCGCTCTCTAAAATGGAGGTAAAAAGGGTCGTTTTCGCTCAATAAATCAGTTCACATAATAAATTCTGCAAAATCCTCTTGAGGCGCTTACAGACATATCTATCCGCATTAAATGGTAGTCAAACAGAAAATTGTGATCTATCTAATTTGCATAATAATAGGCCAAACACCCTTCGCGCTGTTTAAACAACATTGGCTGGTTCTTCACATGGCAAATTAATTTTATGACATGGAACAATAGCTAAATCAATGCGCCTGAAATTTGGATGCATTGGTTAAGAAGGAATCAAAAGTTATTGAGCAAAAATGACCTTTTTTACCTCCAGTTTAGAGAGCGGGATCCCGCTAACCTGTCAAATATATTAAGGCTGGACTTGCTAATACTGGCATTGCACTCGTAAACACGTTTTACATTGTCATAGGTCACGATGCACCGTTTAAAACGACATTAATTGTTTGAATAGATGTACTGAGCTAATACTAATTAGCCGACAATCTAGTGAGTATGTGAAAGAGGAAAGATCAGACAAACGCGGTATTTACCAGGTCTAAAGTCACTATTTGCCTTCCACTAGACAGAACAAAATATGCACTTAGTGGAGCAGTTGGTACATGTTCTAGGTTTCATCGCCAACACTGTTTATGGGTAAAACCAGAATAAAACTAACTATTCACGCCTGTTTCTACGGGACTCATTGAAATAATAATCGTACCTTGATTGAAATTGAGTTTAAGTGCCGCTTCTCTTATGGATTTCGCGACCCATCAACACAATGCTTTATTTTGATTTCATATTAATTTTCTTGAACCAGTAGATATCGTTACGAGCGGTATGTTTTGAAATAAATAACGAAAATAGTAGAGAAGAGAGTTATTATGACAGAGAATCAATTGCAACTTTTCGATCTATTTTTGTCATTTAGGTTATTCTGATAAATTCCGTTCATTGCATTCTTTATTCGCGTGGTTGATTCTTTTTTTCTACCACTCTAGTCCACACAAAACCGCACAGAAAATACTGGTGGAACTGCGGGGTGGGGCCAGAAATCCTTGCCTGTAACACAGGGCTAAGTAGCACTGTTTTGTCCGAGATTTTTTGTGAAAATTTGATTTTTTTAAATTTTAAAATTATTTTTTTTTTAAATTTTAAAATTTTAATTTTTTTTTTAATATCTTGGAAACACTAAATTATTATATAGCTTACTATAATACTCATACATGGTCATATTTTGAAGCGAGAGCCCGTGTTTGCCAAGCATGGAAAATTACACTATATAGTATATACCCTATACAATAGACCAGGTGAACAACATGGCCTCGAAAATGACGCTGAGAGAAAACACCACCTTCTTTTAAATCGGTCTAGCGATCGAACCAGCGCACGAAATGTGCCAAAGTTGTATGCGATTGAACGAGGACATGCTATAGTTTTTGTCGACGTATCATTATCCCAACAACTGTTACTAATTATCACTGTACACCCAGATGAAGTCCGACGTTACGCTGAATTTTCTTTAGTCGGACAAGATCGTGGCCAGAATTTGTCAATGTAAACCGCGCTGGACAGGCAGTTTTGGCCAGTCATCTCTTCAATCACCGCATAAATTGGTCTGCTTTTTCAAGCAGGGTGTCAATACTAACGTACCCGTGCTGACATTACTCCATGGCATCGCCCTATGGTAAATCCATGCGTGTTTTCTTGTATTTCAAACCATTTTAACTTCAAACCCGGCCTCCGGTTGAATTTCTTCTTGCCGAGTCGGCGATAAAAGCTCGACGCTGATTGATCGGAATATGGATAAGGCTATATTTAGAGATATTCCGACCAATCAGCGTCGAGCTTTTATCGCCGACTCGGCCAGAGTCAATTCACAGGAATATACAATCCAGCCGTCCGTAATTTCAGACAAAGGTAAGACAGTATAATGCACCCACAGAAAAGCCGTTTGAATTCCCCTCCCGATCACTGAATGTCAGGCTATTTATACTCTATCGGCCATTCGAGATTATTCTACCAAATCAAGAAGCTTCCACCGGTACAGCATTGACGTATGATCTAACCCAGGTACAATCACAAAAGCAGACCAATTTATGCGGTGATTGAAGAGATGACTGGCCAAAACTGCCTATCCAGCGCGGTTTACACCGACTAAAGAAAATTCAGCGTAACATCGGACTTCATCTGGGTGTACAGTGATAATTAGTAACAGTTGTTGGGATAATGACACGTCGACATAAACTATAGCATGTCCTCGTTCAATCGCATACAATTTTGGCACATTTCGTGCGCTGGTTTGATCGCTATAGACCGTATTGTATAGGGTATATACTATATAGTGTAATTTTCCATGCTTGGCAAACCCGGGCTCGCGCTTTAAAATATGACCATGTACGAGTATTATAGTAAGCTACTATATGAGTATTATAGTAAGCTATATAATAATTTCCAAGATGTTGAAAAAAAATTAAAATTTTAAAATAATAAAAAAATTAAAATTTTAAAATTTAAAAAAATAAAATTTTCAATTTTCAAAAAAATCTCTGACAAAACAGTGCTACTTAGCCCTGTGGCCTGTAACAGTACATGACGTGAGTACACGTGAAATTCAAGAGTAGTAAAGAGAAACAAAAAAAAACAAACAAACAAACAAAACAAACAAACAGAACCAAACCAAACCAAAACAAAACGGTCGACTTGACATTTGAGCAGAGTTATCTCCCCCATGAAATTATGCGAATTCCGAAGGTCAAGTTGACTGGTTTTACGCTTGCTTTCTCTTCGTGCCTCAAGCCCCGTGGCCGCTATATTTCCGGTCATTTGACGCCGGGTCTTACTCCTCCGCCGTGATGCGGCCACCTTCGCGGTGATAACGCCATATGCTATACAAGGTAATTGTTCTTGTCTTTGAAAATATCTCGGATCTTTTATCAGTTGTATGTACTGTGACAAAAACATTTTGAGCGCTTAGCGTCCCATAAGCCAGGTATTCAAATTAAATTACCCCGCTATAATAAAATGCTGTAATACTTAAATAAGGAGCCAATCAAAGTAAAATTGCCCAAGTATTAAACTTGGTTACCCACAAATTTTTCTTTTCTGCATTGCAGCTCTACTTCTAAATGTCTTTTAATGATGTGCTAATTAAATATTTTCTTTTACCCCTTTCGCTAAAGTACTACCAAAAGAAGTTTCCTGGCAAGGATAAGATATACAGGATTCTATGAAGGCCAAACTGAATGGCGAACAGAAGTGCTACAGACGGAAGGAGAAGCACAGAGAGGCTCCCCACATCATTCCCCAGTGACAACATGGCACACTGATATTATGTCATTCTAATATATACCCTCTATATTTATGTGTATCCTGCGTTATTTTGTATACAATAAAATGTCCGTATGCACGGATCGGCTTCTGTTAAATGTCTTCATGGGTAACATGTCTTACATGTTACGTAATAGTACCTGTGTGTTATCTGAACATTACTGATCAGTTTCTGTCCAGTACACAGTAATTATTTGATCAGTACTGTTTAGAGAGCAATCACTGCTGTTCCATGTAGTTGCTGTAAGAGGTTATTCCTTTAAAAACTTCAGGACGCTGTGTATGTGCCATGACTTCAGTGATATCAGGGACCAGAAGCGAGTTGACCTGATCCATTTTATTTACTGAACTCCACATTTAAAGGTTCACCTCATTTTCAGAAGAGTACCCTGAAAATAGCTATGGAATATTGCTGAACTTCATAAATGATGCTACAGGACAGTCCTATAGGATTCAATATCATTTTTATAGGACAGTCCTATAGGGTCCAATAGGACAGTCATATGGGATTGCTGTGGGAAAATGTCCTACAGGATCCCATAAGATTTTGCCTATAGAAACAGTCCTATAGGAGTGTCCTATTAGATCCTATAGGACTGTCCCGTAAGATCCTATAGGACTGTCCTATAAGATCCTATAGGACTGTCCTATAGGACAATCCTATAGGACTGTCCTATAGGCAAAATCCTATGGGATCGTATAGGACATTTTCTTATAGGAATCCTATAGGATTTTTTGGTAAGGGTAGACCGTATTGTATAGGGTATATACTATATAGTGTAATTTTCCATGCTTGGCAAACCCGGGCTCGCGCTTTAAAATATGACCATGTACGAGTATTATAGTAAGCTACTATATGAGTATTATAGTAAGCTATATAATAATTTCCAAGATGTTGAAAAAAAATTAAAATTTTAAAATAAAAAAAAATTAAAATTTTAAAATTTAAAAAAATTAAATTTTCAATTTTCAAAAAAATCTCTGACAAAACAGTGCTACTTAGCCCTGTGGCCTGTAACAGTACATGACGTGAGTACACGTGAAATTCAAGAGTAGTAAAGAGAAAAAAAAACAAAAAAAACAAACAAACAAACAAACAAACAGAACCAAACCAAACCAAAACAAAACGGCCGACTTGACATTTGAGCAGAGTTATCTCCCCCATGAAATTATGCGAATTCCGAAGGTCAAGTTGACTGGTTTTACGCTTGCTTTCTCTTCGTGCCTCAAGCCCCGTGGCCGCTATAGTTCCGGTCATTTGACGCCGGGTCTTACTCCTCCGCCGTGATGCGGCCACCTTCGCGGTGATAACGCCATATGGTTGCTTTTCAGTCGCCAAACGTCAATTTTTCCCACCTCTTGCATATCGTTCCAATTCCTTCCGCCGAAATAAAGTAGTCTCCAGTCCCTTCAATGTTACAGCATGATGTACAAGTCGACTCTTGTGACCCATAACGCCTTCAATTCGAGGGCAAATTTCAATAGGTTTTATTCCGTGACGTCATCAAAGTGCGTGTAGGGTCCTCGACACTATCTCCAACACTATCTAGTCTATATTGTCAAGTGGGGAACCCAAACTGTAACCATCTCGGTCATCCATTGGATGATACTAAAGTTATTCATATCTGTATATTTTGTAAGCTCAGGCAACATATGTTTCAGAAGTGGTATGAAAAGCCTGTAATTCATCAGATTTCTCGAGTCTCTTCTCCGCCGAATGAAGACCGAACAGTATACGGTAAAGTAATTTGCGTACACTTCGCCATCCATAAGACGGCTTGCGAATCGTGTGTCTCCATTATCGCGGAGCGATATCCGATACATTACCGGATTCTGTTCGGCCTTCATCCGGCGGAGAACAGACTGGAGAAATCTGGTAAATTAAAGATTTTCATACCACTTCGGAAGATATAGGTATGAATTACTTTCGTATCATCCAAGAGGCGTTGTAGACCTGTAATTTTGAACAAGTAGGGCAGCACATGACTCGAAAATGGCGGGTTACGCTGGGGTTACGTCGGTAGACTTTAACTGATTGGCTGACGAAGTCACGTGGTATTGATTTCAGGAAATTCCCTCTTGCAGTTGCCGAACGTAGGCTGAGAATGGATACACACGATCCCAGGGTCAGTCTTACCGCGTATACAGGTTGCGGTAAAGTATCGGATATCGCTCCGCAATAATGGCGACAAACGATTCGCAAGCCATCTTATGGATGGCGGAGTGTACGCAAATGGTGGGGAACCATCATGGGGTGAAATCCCCAGTCACTTGTTTTGTGACATCACTGGTTGACCGATCCTACATTAAATTTACGCTCCAGTCACTTATTCGTTTTTTTGACGTCACTTCCGGTTGACCTTTTTCAATTTATTCCCGGTCACTTCAATGTTAAATTACTCCCAGACACTTCCAGTTGAGGTCAATCCTACCTTTAATACACCCTAGTCACTCCATGGTGCTATACCTTTCGGTCTAACTGACCTTTGAGCGAACAAAAACATTCAGCGAGCAAGAAAAAAAAGAACCCATTACGCTGTCACGAGATTATCTCCCGTTTCGTCCGAATGGGCACGACCCACGCATAATTCGAGAGGATATCGTTCCAAGTCAAGATACACTGTTATAAATCACGCCGTAAATTCACAGTTAAAAGTACTGGCAGAAAAGGTGCCAGTACATTCAACTGTAAAATTACGTCGCACCGTATTTTACCACTTTTTAACAGGCTTTTAACTGTAAAATGTTGCACCGTAATTTATAATTACCGTTTATTTACAGACATTCAACTGTAAATTAGGTTGCATGTAATGTACAATTACCGTTTTTTTAAACATCCTTCAAACTGGCACCCTTGTCTATAACCGTCGGTTCGGCGGCAACGTAGGTCACTGGAAGGCCGAAATGGCCATTGCTCTTTCGCGTATTTCAGTTCTTCGTGTTTACATAATGACGAAGGAATCTGTGGAATTATTACACGAATAGTGGGACACAACTGCAAGGCAGGTAAAACCAAACCCAAACCGTATTACAGACCGAAAATTAAAGTTAGCCGCTGCGTTCGTCCCAGTGCGTGTTCTGATAATGCTCTGAATGCTGTATCGTGCAACGCAGGAGTCGGATGTTTCCTGCAAATGAGCGTTTCGTGTGCAAATATATCAATCTCCTTTCAGAAGAAACTGGAATTTTATGTTACGTGTGTGCGAAGTTTACCCATTTCAGTTGATGTCAACTGAAATATCACAGTTCAATGTACAGATGAATGTGTTTACGATTAAATATACTGTAAACTCCAACATACATTTACTGTGAAATAACGGTAATTTATAACAGTGTATACCGATTACCATCGTTGTGTTTGGCGAAGGCTCCCATCACAGGTACTTCTATCTACCGTCAATGCTGTTGTCGGCGGACCAACACGCTAGAAACTTTTCTAGATTTGTTGGTCCGTCGACTGCTCGATAGAGGGCAGACGATGTACTGTTGGCGACCGGACTGTCGCGGCTTTAATACAACGTGTCCACCGCGTTATCCCAGCTCTTCATGTTGACGAATTGGCGTCTGGGCACGACGTTAGTTGGAATATTACCAACTACAAGGCTATTGGCATTCAGTTGTCCATTAAGCGTTGACATTTAAATGAACTGCGGACCCAATCACGAATCATCAGCAAGGTTACTGGCCCCCTGCTGTTCAGGGGCGTACGAATCACCAGCAGGATTATAGCCAAGTTGACATGGCATCGTTCGTTCCTACACTTAGCCATGAGTCCTCTTCATGAACTTACATGTACACTCCGGGATCACACGGCTCCATGGGACGTTCGGTTCTATCGGGCGATAAAACAACCCATCCCAACTCTCTGTCTATAGATTTATCGAGTTCGGCAAAGAGTTTGGTTGCCTTGAAGATCTCATCCGTGTGCAATCAGTCTTCGAACATCAACGGCCGGTTGAACTTCCGCCATTATCTTCTTATGGGTCACGTGATCGGCAACGTATCGGGGGATCACATCAACCACCTCGCTGGGGGTCTAATAACACCCCAGCCACCAGTCAGATTTTTGGACCGGATTCGGGGCCTTCGCGCAGATCGCCGGAAGTGACATCATATATAGTAAAATAGATGTTTACCGAACATTTCGATTACTTTTCAAGTCTGCATAATAGCTCTGTTGACCTAGAGTTGAAAAAGAATTATCTGGAGATAATTTTCGCTGGTTATCTGGACAGAGCATATGAAAAGTAGTTCGCTCATGTGTTGTTCGGCCGGATTCAAACTGAACCGTGCGTTGGTTGGTTTCCCCTATACGTCATAGCAACGTAGTAAAGGTCAACTTCCGCTATTGGTGGCAGGGATGGTAATGGAGCCTGCGAAATGGAGCATGCGCTGTGGGGAGGTTGGGGTCACATGACCCGTACGAAGATAATGGCGGAAGTTCTCTCAACCGGCCGTTGATGTTTGAAGACTGATTGCAGACGGATGAGATCTTCACGGCAAACAAACTCTTTGCCGAACTCGATAAATCTAATAGACAGAGAAATGGGATGGGTTGCCGGATAGAGCCGAACGTCCCATGGAGCCGTGTGATCCCGGAGTGTACACGTAAGTTCATGAAGAGGACTCATGGCTAAGTGTAGGAACGAACGATGCCCAACCTGTAATCATCTGGGCCATCTATACGCGGTAAGACTGACCCTGGGATCGTGTGTATCCATTTCAGACTACTTTCGGCAACTGCTGGAGGGAATTTCCAGAAATCAATACCACGTGACTTTGTCAGCCAATCAGCTAAAGTCTACCGACGTAACCCCAACGTAATCCGCCATTTTCTAGTCATGTGGTGATCTACTTGTTCAAAATTACAGACCTACCACACCTCTTGGATGATACGAAAGTTATTCATACCTATATATTTTGTAAGCCCAGGCAATATCTGTTTCCTGGGTATGTATGGAAACCTGTAATTTATCAGAGTTTTCGAGTCTGTTCTCCGCCAGATGAAGGCCGAACAGAATCCGGTAAAACACCGGATATCGCTCCGCGATAATGGAGACACACGATTCGCAAGCCATCTTATGGATGGCGAAGTGTACGCAAATGGAACGATGCCATGTCAACTCGGCTAGCAGGATTACTGACCAGAGGGCATACGAATCATGAGCTAGGCAATTGTCATTCGATTGTCCAGTGTGCATACAGAACACCAGCAAAATGTTTGGCCTTCAATTGCCCAGTTGGCATACAAATCATCAGTCAGGTTACTGAACTCCAAGTGTCTAGTTGGCATAAAAATCATCGGCAAGTCATCATGTCCGATACGAACCATCAGCAATGTTATTAACATTCAATTATTCAGTAGGTATACAACTCAGGTTAATATTTCATGTACCCGGTCTCTGCAAAAAAAAAAAAAAAAAATGCTGATGTACATCACCCGTCATGTTCAAGTGGACAGTTTTACTAATTAATAATACATGTATTGTAGTCTTCAGGTAAAAGTGCAAAAATAATTATACTCGCTCATCTACTTCAATTTATCAGAATAACATAGTCTATAATAACTCATGTGGATGTGAAAACTTCTCTCACCTCTATTCTTAATTTCCCATGGAGAAACAGTTGAGAAATGTTTATATGAATGACGACATATGATGTCCTTTCGGATGAATGAATATCTCTAATAATAATAACAAAGAGAAGATAGTATGTCTAATAAATTTTTATACCTGATGTCCATATGTACATATGTATTGCTCATTCCGAGAAATACTGTTTCGGGTTAATATCACTGAATTGCAAAAAAATATAAGAAATAAATATAATATTAATACTGCATCAAGATAGTTTGAAAAAATGACATTGCCATTTTGTTCGGTTGACATTTTGTCCGTTTGTCATTTTGTTCGTTTGCCATTTTGTCCGTTTGTCATTTTGTCCGGTTGTCATTTTGTCCGTTTGCCATTTTGTCCGGTTGCCATTTTGTCCATTGCCAGTTTGTCCGCTTCCTCTCCTCTACACTTTCTATCCCTATCTACAAACTGTCTCATTTCTAGATGGGCCACTTCAGTACTTTTGGTACTGATATCATTTGGCTGAAATAGCATAATCTCAACATTATTTATTGATCTATAGGCTGATCGTCATCGATAATTGTGATGTTTTGTGACCCCATTGAAGTAAATCGCGATCTTTGTTATGACAAAGGCATATGTACATAAGGTTGAGTGTATTGCTGTGCACATCTTGCTGCAAATGGCATAGGCCCGCCCGTAGGCGTTCAGTTGTAAAAGTGGGTTATCCTTGAATAGATGTCTCATAACGTGACAAAATCTTTCCGCCTTTATGTTTGACTTTTACTTTGAAATCTCGGTTACTCACTGGGGCCAGGAAATGCAGTCTATCCACACTTCGTCAGGGGAAGTGTGCGGCACACAAAATAACTTATCTTGACACCTACAAAGGAGAAGAATACAAATTAATTTTAAATTGAAAGTGTATTTTTTATTTCGTTTTTCTTTACGTCATTGTGGTCGAATTCACCCCATCGCCCATACAATTTGCATACTGAAGTCGAGGGGAAACAAACAGCCTCAATTTTCACACTTTTTTAAATAAAATTGTCTACATCGAACAGGAATGTTTGTTTCCCGCACGACACGTCAGCTGTGCGATTCAGAGCATTTCAAGAATAGCCTTATTCTAATAGCTACTAGGATGTTATCGGCTATAAATTAATGAATGGGTGTATCAGAAAACATCAGTGGTCGTGCTTTCAGCGGCGTGGTAAATTACATGAAATACTTTAGAAAATTACACGGTGAAATTAAGAGGTGAGGTATGTCACACTACTACTATACGTTCACTTCCGCTAAAAAGCAGAGGTTGTGGATTTAAGGGTGGGATTTGTCTAACGAGAAAGTATAAAAGACGCGTTGAATCTCTCGGCCGCGAATTAAAATCTGTTAAACAGTAAGATGAGTAAAATGATTTGGGAACGAACCGTTGTAGATATATTATGTACGTCGTTGTTTTTTGTGCTCATTTCCACATGGAGTGGTGCTAAGGCAGCCAGGGTCCAATTTAACTTGGAAACTTATCTGGAGAACTCGGACTTTGAAGCTTTGATGCCAAGATCAAACGCCAATGGGAGCACAAGTGTTCTACTGAAAGTTGGGCAATACGTAGAAGTATCGTTCTGTCTTCCTGTTGAAGCGAATGTTACTGTAGAAGATATAGTATATTCCAATGACGGCCAAAGTGATAATGTACCCATCTTCATAGACGATCAGATCGTTGGGTCCTTTCGGAGCAAGGAACATTCGGATTGGGGTCGCAAGTGGAACGAGTTCCTCTCGACAGGTCCTATTGGAGCGCCAAAGTCACTTCGTCCTGGATTCCACAAGATCCAAATAAGTGTGAACGAAACAGATGAGCACGGCGTCGAGTTGGACACAATTTGGCTCAACGCGGATATCCCTGACTTCGACGACGAGGAGTTTCTACGATGTGAGAAATGCCTGGAACAAGTCGTCAGTTTCGACATCGAAGAAGATGGCAACCAAAATCCAGAAGAAGAGAATACTGGTGCGGTGCTTCTACTTGAAAACCAAGGCTTAGTTACATCAGAGGATGGCACAAGCAGTATCGTCGTTGATATGATTCCCCGCCCGATGGTTCCTTGTCGGGTTCTGGCGGTCACCCCGTGGTACATTGGCGGGCCATCAGATCCAATTCCCGGCAGTAGTACAAAGGGTCCCGAGCGAATTAACATCTGGGAAATTGGTACCTTGGATCAGAGTGCTAACGAGTTTACCGAGGAAGCTCGAGAAGGCAATTCCAACCCAGATGATTTCCGTGTCGCCAAATTTGAGCCAAACTTCATCGGAGTCTTTGCTTCAGAGACAGACGACGCGTTTCGGATTAGTTGGTCGGGTCGAAGACTCGAAGAACTGGAGATTAAAGAAGACGACGTCTTGTTCTTCGAGATTTCATTGGTTGCACCGCAAGCTCCGGTTAACCTCTCTGTTTATACGTCCGACGACTTATCTCCATTGTTTTCCAAAACTTTCACAGTCGATTCGCCGACCCAAACATGGGAATTTCCTGCAACAACGTGGTCGACTGATCCTTCAACCTCGAACTTTATAGGAATTATCATGGATTCAGCCGAACCAACAAATGTCGGACTCGATTACGTGCAAATGTTCTTGGAGAAGGAAAGTCCCAAGGTAAGAAACACTAAGGAGTTCGTCATAGAAGCCAGATCAAACGGTCCAAGTTCGGAACAAGCCACCATGACCGTTACTGGTATCCAGAACCAGCCTGTAGAGGGCGCTGAGGTGGTACAAATTAGTGTTCGCGCAAACGGAGGTCAAGACTTAGTGCCAATATTTCAGCTACAACAGAACGGAGGTATAACTATCACATCCCCTTTACTCGGCGAATTCCCGCCAGCCGACCAAAGATCTCTCTTCAAATTGGCGCCGTATTTATCCGGGATTAAGTCGGTTAGCGTCGACCCATCGGACTTGACGCTTAACGTCACGTTCCAAGACGACAGCGTAGTACGACTGCGCATTGACGCAACGTCGGAAACAGCAGAGTTTACGATTCTCGGTGCTGACCTAAAAACTAGTATAGACGACAATCCCTTTGTTAGTTTCGAAACGCCTTGGAAAAGTGACGCTGACAACGGTGCTGATACGATCGTCACCAACGAGCGGAATGTCAATCAACTTCTGACGGGTTGGGACTCACTGGAGGCGTCCACTGTTGACTTTGTGAACAGGTGTGGTTCTGCTGACGGAGTTACCGGACCTGACTGGAAGATTGAACTCCTAGAATAAACTGAACCGCGTAACGACATGTCTCTAATCAGTTGCAGCAATTTTTGAACCTATTGATTGGTCGATTTTAATTTTTGAAAGCAATTAACCGCCTGTGATTGACTTGTTGAGAAATGTGACAGAACATGCACCATTATGCAAACTGTTTGTATTTACTCCACTTGATTTACACGTGTCACACAAGATGTGAGCTCTTTGTAGATATGTAATAATTCTGGATATATGAAATGTGCATTAAAACCTTACCCCTCATAGAAAACAGATTCAGAAATTATATAATTTTACAATATTGGATTTTTCAAGGTGGAGAATCTCTTGAATCTCTCTCCCCCCCCGCCCCCAGTGTCCGGTATTTGATTGAAATTCCCCGATATTGGGAATGCGTAATCCGCGGGGTGCCAGTTAGCTTAACCCGAAAGCAGCGGCTAAAGGGGTCTAATTTAACTTGTATTGATTAATTTTTGTTGTTAATGATTTCGTAGCTTCAGACCCTTCTTCGATCGGAAAATTTTGCGAAGCCGTCCTCACCCTATACCACAGGCCCGCAAAACAAGAGTTTTGGGGGTGTGGGCGGTGATATTAGGGCGAAGTGTCGAAATATGGGATCTCTCTATATAACCCCATGATTTATATAAATGGGGTTATATATAGAGACCCCATGTTTCGACACTTCGCCCTAACACCATCCCCCACAAAACTCTTGTTTTGCGGGCCTGTGCCCTATAACTATTACACCTACAGTTTCAAGGATTTCCCACACAGTTGGGAATCACATGTGTCGATTTCAAATAAATGGGTTATCGTCATAGCAGATCTAGAGGGTGGCGTAGAGTATTCAAGTATGGCGTAGTGTAAGGTCCCCGGTAAAAACTGTTTTGTCGCAGTATTTATTTTGTGGCTGGAGGAGGCGATGATTTGAGTGGTGGAAAAGAGTGATTTACTTCGGTTTCGTCCGGCTGGGCTTTTAAGATGAGGCCCATAACAGATCCAATGTTTTAATCACTCAAATAAACGTCTCCAGTAAGTTACACAATGTACACAGCAGTAGTAGATAAAGAGCCGATGGGCTCTTATTGACCTCAAAAATTTGCATAAAGTACCCGGATGTAAAGGTCAAGTTCACTATAGTTCCGGCACTTCCGGTCACTTTTTCAAAAGTTCGGGTAGGTCTGATATGGGATGGATAGGCCCATATGGGCTGATTGGACAATGTGGGTCCCATTGGGAAACCCACACATGCTCACTTGCGGTATCGGTTGTGGGATCTTGTTTTTCTCGTCTCACCACGTAGAACACGATGGGAGGGGTCTCCCAGTTAAGCTGAGAAAGTTTTTGAAAAGTTCGGGTAGGTCTGATGTAGGGTGGATAGGCCCATACTGGCTCATTGGACAATATGGGTCCCACTGGGAAACCCACATATGCTCATTTGCGCTATGGGTTGTGGGATCTTGTTTTTCCCGTCTCACCAGGTAGAACACGATGGAAGGGGTGTCGAGGTTAAGCGGTGATTTTTTTTACAGTCACTGTGCGCATGCGCAATTGGGTGTAGTAAGTAAAGTGGTCATTTTGGGGGTGCGTGGGGATGTGCTTGAGCGATTGAGGGACCATCCATGGTCCAAATGCACCGTGTGGGTTATCAGTGTGAAGCTCTGGTGGTGTAGACCACGACTTGGGGGATGTCGATGTCATCTGTGACGTCATTGGGAACGTCATCAGGACGAGTAGTAGCCAAAGTGGACAACTTGGGGGTGTGACGGAAGGTGTTTGCGGTAGAGAGGGACCATCCGTGGTCCAAATGGACCGCGTGGGGTGTCATCTTGTAGCTTTCTGCATGTAGACGGCGAGTAAAAGGTGTTTGTTGGAAGTCGCGTCAATCTGCGCATGCACAGTTGGGGTGTAGTAAGTAAAGTGATCATGTTGGGGGTTTGAGGGATCCCTTGGATTCAAACGGACCGTGATTGCAGCAGCCCCCTGGATGACTGAGATGTCCAGAATGAGGTGTCTCTACTTACCGGGTGATGTATCATCAGGAGCAGTAAAGCGAAAAAGGGCATTATAAAGTGTGAAGGTGTTTGAGCGATTGAGGACCATCGTGGTCCAAATGTGTCAACAGGGTGGGGCCTCGGTGACTACGTCTGAGAGATGTCCACGTCATCTCTGACATCATTGTTGAAGTCATCAGTAGAAGTAGTAGTGAAAGCGGGCATTATGGGGGTGTGAAGGGGTGTGTTTGAGCGATTGAGGGACCATCAGTGGTTCAAATGTGTCGTGTGAGGTGTCATTTTGTAGCTCTCGTGGTGTAGATCACGACTGGGGGATGTCCACGTCATCTCTGACGTCACTGGTGACGTCATCAGTAGGAGTAGTAGCGAGAGAGGGCATTATGGGGTGTGAAGGGGTGTGTTTGAGCGATTGAGGGGCCATCGTTGGTCCAAATGCGTCGTGTGAGGTGTCCTCTTGTAGTTCTTGGGGTGTAGGCCACGACTTGAAGGATGTCACGTCATCTGTGACGTCACTGGTGACGTCATCAGTAGGAGTAGTAGCCAAAGTAGGCATTTTGGGGTGTGAAGGAAGGGGTTTGGAGTAGAAATGGACCATCCGTGGTTCGAATGCGTCGTGTGAGGTGTCATCTTGTAGCAACACCCACCAACACCAAGCTTACTACATCAGTAGGAGTAGTAGCCAAAGTAGGCATTTTGGGGTGTGAAGGAAGGGGTTTGGAGTAGAAATGGACCATCCGTGGTCCAAATGGACCGCGTGGGGTGTCATCTTGTAGCTTTCTGCATGTAGACGGCGAGTAAAAGGTGTTTGTTGGAAGTCGCGTCAATCTGCGCATGCACAGTTGGGGTGTAGTAAGTAAAGTGATCATGTTGGGGGTGCGCAGGGGGTGTGTTTGAGCGATTGAGGGACCATCCTTGGTCCAAATGGACCGTGTGGGGTATCAGTGTGTAGCCCTCGGGGTGTAGACTACGACTGGAGAGATGTCCATGTCATCTCTGACGTAATTGGTGACGTCATCAGTAGGAGTAGTAGCGAAAAAGGGCATTATGGGGGTGTGAAGGGGGGTGTTTGAGCGATTGAGGGACCATCGGTGGTCCAAATGTGTCGTGTGGGGTATCAGGGTGTAGCCCTCGGGGTGTAGACTACGTCTTGAGAGATGTCCACGTCATCTCTGACATCATTGTTGAAGTCATCAGTAGAAGTAGTAGTGAAAGAGGATATTATGGGGGTGTGAAGGGGTGTGTTTGAGCGATTGAGGGACCATCAGTGGTTCAAATGTGTCGTGTGAGGTGTCATCTTGTAGCTCTCGTGGTGTAGATCACGACTGGGGGATGTCCACGTCATCTCTGACGTCACTGGTGACGTGATCAGTAGGAGTAGTAGCGAGAGAGGGCATTATGGGTTGTGAAGGGGTGTGTTTGAGCGATTGAGGGGCCATCGTTGGTCCAAATGCGTCGTGTGAGGTGTCCTCTTGTAGTTCTTGGGGTGTAGACCACGACTTGAAGGATGTCCACGTCATCTGTGACGTCACTGGTGACGTCATCAGTAGGAGTAGTAGCCAAAGTAGGCATTTTGGGGTGTGAAGGAAGGGGTTTGGAGTAGAAATGGACCATCCGTGGTTCGAATGCGTCGTGTGAGGTGTCATCTTGTAGCAACACCCACCAACACCAAGCTTAACGCTTGAACGCCCTGGTGAATTAGACCTCAAGCGATGATTTTCTAGATATTCCATGGAAATGACACTAATTCATCGAAATGCGGTGAAGCCCGTCAACGCCTGTCGCTACGCCTTAACGCCTTAGCATAACGACTTGACGCCATAATATAGACCGGAGAGAGAACAACAACAACAACAACAACAACAAGTGTTCATATAGTTTATTATCCCCTCCCGTACATCATACCCACACTGGGGGAGCTGCGTTGGGTATGTTTACAATACAAGTAGGCTCTTGTCCGATCAGAAGCCGCTGTATCTGTCATTTTCGTTCTTGCCCGTTAGATGTATTCTCGGCTGCTCTTATCCAATCAAAAGCCGTCCTTTGAGAAAGTTCAATGTTCGGTCATGTTCGCTCTAATCCGTATGTTCTAATCCTGGCCGAGCAGGCCAGGCTATTGTTCAGGCAGCATGTCCTGAAACAGTTGTTTGCATGGGGCATGGGAATGGACGTTTTGGGGTTGAGAAGAGCCAGTAGTGGGCGTACTGGGTCGGGGAGATTGCACGTTTTTGGAATACGCTTGCTTTTATAGACAGTAACGCCCGCCAACGCCCAGCTTAACGCTTAAACGCCCTGGTGAATTAGCATCCACACCTATAGATAAGTGGCCCGTTCTTGCTGATAACATCGAATCTGTAGTTGATACTAATAAAGCTAATGTTGTGATTCTTGGTGATCAAAATGAAAACCTTTTCGATTCTTCAAAATACCATCTAACAGACCTAGTAGCCAGTTTTGGTATGAACCAGATTATAACAGAGGCCACACGTCCTGCATCGGGGTCCTTATTAGATCCGATTATTTGTTTAACGCTTGACAACATCACCGAATCTGGTGTCTTGTCTAACTTTTGTAGCGATCATTGCCCCGTATTTGTTAAACTTCACTCCAAGATTATTAGAGAGAAAAGCTTCACGCGAAAGGTATGGAATTATGACAAAGCCGATTGGGAAGGGTTCCGTAATGTACTTAAAACATCAAACTGGGAAGGCCTATCAGATGGAAATTCAGTAGAGACTTGGTGTAAGATTGTTACTGAAAGTATATTGAACTCTGCCAAAGATATACTATCCCAAACAGGCTAGTAACAATACGGCCATCAGATAAGAACTGGATAACCGGTGAAATTAAGTATGAAATGAGAATTCGTCACAAACTGTACAAACGTTCCAGGAAATCTGGTTGCCAAAATGATATAAATATTTACAAAATACAACGAAATAAAGTTAATAGGTTAGTGAAATTAGCTAAAGAAAACTATAAGCTAAATGCCGAAAAAATAAAATCTGGAAACGTTGGAGATAAATATTGATGGAAACTATGCAAATCTTTTATGAAGGGCTGTAATTCCAGTTTGTGCCAGTTCCCCCCTCTTTTACGGTCAGATAGCACCTACGAATACGACCCACAAGCGAAAGCTACGATGTTGAACGATTACCTTTCTAAAATATGTTATGTCGACGACTCAAACGCTATTCTTCCTTTAATTATCCCACATACAGGACCCCAGTTAACAAATTTTGCTGTTACTATGAATGATGTACTGCCCATTTTATCAAATCTGGACACTACCAAAGCTATTGGACCAGACGGAATTAGTCCAAGACTTTTTCTCGAAGGGAAGGACGTTCTTGCTCCGATATTTGTTAGGTTTTTTAATTATTCTCTCCAAAAAGCCATATTTCCTTCTTCGTGGAAATTGGCCAATGTTACGCCAATCTTTAAGAAAGGTAACAAAAATGACATTGTTAACTATAGACCGATTTCTTTACTTAGCTGTTTAAGTAAAGTATTGGAAAAAGTTGTATTCAAACACGTATTCAATTTCCTACACGAGAAAATAACACCGAATCAACATGGTTTCTTACCGTCTAAATCAACTGTTACACAACTTCTAGATATTTATTTCGATATTGTTAATGCATTAGACAAAGGTAAAGAAGTATATTTCTTATTTTTTGATATATCAAAAGCGTTTGATAGAGTTTGGCATAAAGGATTACTGACTAAATTAGAGAAACTAGGGATAAATGGAAGTTTGCTTCGATGGTTTGTTGATTATCTAGACGAGCGTTATCAACGAGTCGTCATAAATGGTCGTGAGTCTTTACCACAAAGAACTTTTGCGGGTGTGCCTCAGGGTTCGGTTCTTGGTCCACTTTTATTCTTGCTTTACATAAATGACCTCCCAGAGGGCATCATCAGTAACATCCGTTTATTTGCCGATGACACATGTTTGTATGTGATATCGGAGAATATTACAAATCTAAGCCTCAGAACAGAATTAGATTTAGACCTGAATCGTTTCGAGGAATGGGCAAAGATGTGGTTAGTTGATTTTAACGCCACCAAAACTAGATCGCTGTTAGTATCCAGACGACGATCCCCTTCGACCATGCAAACTACCTTTGACAATACCGTTATTGAATCATCTGACTCTCATAAACATCTTGGACTGACTTTTAGTAAAGATGGTACGTGGAAAGACCATATGGAAAATATTCTTGCAGAAGGTCAAAAGAAATTATCTATTTTTAGAAGTCTTAAATACATTCTGGACAGAAAATGCCTTGAGATAATGTATAAAAGTTTCATAAGACCCTGTCTCGAGTATGCTGATGTAGTATGGGACAACCTCACCAAACTAAACGTCGACAGACTTGAATCAGTTCAAAAAGAATCACTACGCGTCATAACTGGACTAACAAGGAGTGCCCCGGATTATCGTCTCTATGAAGAATCTGGATTTCATTCACTGTCAAAGCGCCGCCTGATTCATAAATTGTCATTTCTTCATAAAATACTTAACGACTCGCCTCCACACGTCTTATCAAGCAGACTTCCACCTTTACCAAGTGCTCGAAATCCGTATCCCTCGAGATATTCTTTCAATGTAACCCCTTATCTTTGCAGAACTGAATTCTTCAAGAAATCTTTCTTCCCAGCCACCGTACGACTCTGGAATACTCTTCCTGAAAATATCAAAGGAATTTCTAACACAACCGAATTTAAACTGAAACTGCACACCCTTTACAAACTAAATATTCCACCAGTTTGGTATTATGTTGGTAATAGACCCATGAATCTTATATTGTGTCGTCTACGTAATGGTTGTAGTTCATTGAATGGCGATTTATTTAATAATTTTATATCAGATTCTCCATCATGTTTGTGTGGTTATTACGACGAAAGCGCCGAACATTATCTGTTATTTTGTCCAACTTTCTTAGCGTGTAGACAAAAAATGACAAACGAAATCAGGGCGGCAGGATTCACCAGCGATCTAACGACATCAGTGTTACTATATGGGACAAATAATGCCCCCATTGAAGTAAATCTACATATTAGCGAAATAGTTTGTACTTATGTTCAGGAAAGTAAAAGATTTACAAAGACCTGATTTCCACTACATAGTTCCCATCTACATGTACGTTATATATGTTATTTTCATAATTCACTCCCTGAAATGTTTTCTCAGACCATTCTCTAGAACGACCGTATACTACCTACGTCCGCTACCCATGTACATTTCGCACATTCAAATTGCGCACCATTTTTGTAATGTCACCCGCACTTTGCTGTAAATCTTCATTGTGTAATTTATTTCTTATCATCTTTTATCTAATGAATGGGAGACACACAATAAGCTCTGCTTAATGTCAATCCCAAAGATTCCAAAATAAAGTTTACATAAAAAAAAAACGCCATTTTTCGGCCATGTTCGCTCTGATCCGTTTGTTGTAATCGCCGTCGAGCAGGCTAGGATACCGTGAAGGCAACATATCCTCAAACAGTTCTTTGCGCATTTTGATCGCATTTTCCAAGGCCTCGGTGGGTGGTAACCCCATATCCCCTTCCAAGTGACGCTTGGTCTTCATGATGGACCTGTACGTGGGGTCGCCTTTCATTTCAAGCGGCAGCAGGCTATCCCGTTCATAGATGACCATGGCTGTTTTCCTGATGCAGGAGCGCATTTCGGTGTACGCCTGTCCACTGTCTTCGATTACCGCAGCATAACTATGAGTACAATACGATCCCAGAAGGTACGTTCTGCCTCACTTTCCTGGGATGTAGGCTGACTATCTGAGGGCAAGCTCTCCGTATCAGTAGATAGAGTCTCAGCAGTCTCTGTTTCGGTATCAGTCGGTGGACTCTCGGCAGTCTCTGTATCAGCATCCGCCTCAATGGACTCCTCGGAGTCTTCAATCCCATGTATATTCTTCTGGTGTCGCATCGTATCGTAATGTCTGGTGAACGTACGATCGCACTCAAAGCATGTATAACCCAGGTTGATGGTTGAAAGTCGACTGTGCGCGTTTTTTAAATACGCTTGCTTTTATAGACAGTAACGCCCGCCAACGCCCAGCTTAAGCCTACCTGGCTGGGCGAAATGGCCCTACCAAACTTTCTGCGCTATCTCCGGAACGACAAAAAATGGAGAGCTGAAACTCTTTGACTTTTTAGTTCATCATATTGGGGTCATTTTGAGCCTATTTGCATAACCCCCCCGAGCAGAGGATCATGGGTAAATTCAAGATGGCAGCCACGTGGGGTACCAGAAACGTGATGTTTTTGTCATATTTCTTCAAAATTTCTGCTTTTCCGCAATGAAAAGTGGGAAAAATTATTTTATTCACATCACATTAATATTTACTAATTTATCATGCTGTTTTTAAGGAGAAATTGCATAAATAAAAAAATTGGAAAATCCGACTGAAAAATCGACCAAAAAATGCCGTTTTTGAAATTGACGTCACTGTGCCGTCATCAAGGCGGTCATCTTGGATTTTTTTTACATTTTCTGGTAGAGCTTGACCCAAGGGTATAGTGTGGTAAGTTTCAGCCCCCTAGCTCAAGGGGTAAGAAAAATAATTAAGGGGGGGGGGGGAGCATTTCGGCTCCCCCAGGCCAGGATACGTCCCCAAAAGCCCAGGGCAGATAGAGTTAACGCTTCAACGCCCTGGTGAAATAGCTCAGAAGCTCTGATTTTCTAGATATTCCATGAAATTGCCACTAATTCATCGAGATGCAGTGACGCCCGTCAACGCCCGTTGTTACGCCTTAACCCCCTACCTGTACGCCTTAATGCCCGTCTCAACGCCTTAACGCCCGTCTCAACGCCTTATCTTAACGCCTTAACGCCCTATCCTAACGCCCTAACGCGCATAGACCAGTCAATCGGCGGACCGCATGGAAGCGATATTAGCCCCTCTAGACCTGGTTGATAGGGGTTTTCCCTATTTTAGGGGTCAAGTCCGTGTTCCGCTTTCATATTTTCGGGACAAATCCTAAATCTACATACACCCACTCCCCCACCCTGCCTCGGTCGGCAGGTTCCGATAAGCCAGGGACCGATATAAACCCCACTAGACCTGGTTGATAAGGGGTTTCCCTATTTTAAGGGTAAAGTTCGTGTTCCGCTTTCTATATTTTCGGGACAAGTCCTAATTTCACATACACCCACTCCCCCACCTGCCTGTCTCGGCAGGCCCAGATAAGCCGGGGAGCGATATTAGCCCCACTAGACGTGGTTGGTATGGGTTTTGCCTATTGTAGGGGTAAAGTCCGTGTTTCGCTTTTTATGTTTTCGGGACAAATCCTAATTTTACATACACCTTCTCCCCTACCCTGCCCCTGTCGGCAGGCCCCAATAAGCGGGAGACCGATATTAGCCCCTCTAGACCTGGTTGGTAGGGGTTTTCCCTATTGCAGGTGTAAAGTCCGTGTTCCGCTTTTAATATTTTCGGGACAAATTCTAATTTCACATACACCCACTCCCCCACCTGCCTCTCTCGGCAGACCCCGATAAACCGGGGAGCGAAATTAGGCCCACTAGACGTGGTTGATAGGGGTTTTGCCTATTGTAGCGGTAAAGTCCGTGTTCCGCTTTTTATATTTTCGGGACAAATCCTAATTTTGCATACACCCACTCCACCACCCTGCCTCTGTCGGCAGACCCCGATAAGTCGGCGACCGATATTAGCCCCTCTAGACCTGGTTGATAGGGGTTTCCCTATTTTAGGGGTAAAGTCCGTGTTCCGCTTTTTATATTCTCGGGACAAATCCTAACTTTCCATACACTCACGCCCCCGCCCTGCCTCTGTTGGCAGGCCCCGATAAGCCGGGGACTGATATAAGCCCCACTAGACCTGGTTCATAAGGGTTTTCCCTATTTAAGGAGTAAAGTCCGTGTTCCGCTTTTTATATTTTCGGGACAAATCCTAAATTTACATATACCCCGTCCCCAGCCTGCCTCTGTCGGCAGGCCCCGATAAGCCGGGGACCAGTATAAGCCCCACTAGACCTGGGTGATAAGGGTTTTCCCGATTTTAGGGGTAAAGTCCGTGTTCCGCTTATTATATTCTCGGGAAAAATCCTCAATTTACATTCATCCACTCCCCCATCCTCCCTCTGTCGGCAGGCTCCGATAAGACGGAGACCGCTATTAGCCTCTCTAGACCTGATTGATAGGGGTTTCCCCTATTGTAGGGGTAAAGTCCGTGTTCCGCTTTTTATATTTTCGAGACAAATCCTAGTTTTACATACACCCACCCCCACCCTGCCTCTCTCGGCAAGCCCCGATAAACCGGAGAGCTATATTAATCCCACTAGATGTGGTTGATAGGGGTTTCCCTATTTTAGGGGTAAAGTCCGTGATCCGCTTTTTATATTTTCGGGACAATTTCTAAATTTACATACACCCACTCCTCCACCCCGCCTCTGTCGGCAGACTCCGATAAGTCGGAGACCGATATTAGCCCCTCTAGACCTGGCTGATAGGGGTTTCCCTATTTTAGGGGTAAAGTCCGTGTTCCGCATTTTATAGGTTCGACTCCAATCCTCAATTTACATACACCCACTCACCCACCCTGCCGCTGTCGGCAGGCCCCGATAAGCGGGGGACCGATATAAGCCCCACTAGACCTGGTTGACAAGGGTTTTTCCTATTTTAGGGGTAAAGTTTGTGTTCCGCTTTTTATATTTTCAGGACAATTCCTAATTTCACATACACCCACTCCCGCACCCTACCTCCCTCGGCAGGCCCCGATAAGCCCGGGAGCGATATTAGCCCCACTAGACGTGGTTGATAGGGGTTTTGCCAATTATAGAGGTAAAGTCCGTGTTCCGCTTTTTATATTTTCGGGACAAATCCTAATGTTACATGCACTCACCCATCACTTGATTGCCCTGGAGGAGCGCTTCACTTCGACATCTCACTCGACCCAATCGGTCCATTAGAGGCCCACCTCGGCCCCAAAACGTCTATTCTCATACTCTTTTGTCTACTGCGCATGCGCAGAATGACGTCAGTTCCACGTCTCAACCATTTCGCCGTATGCTCCCTCACGTATGCTTCACAATGACACCTCACTCGACCAATCGGACCACTAGAGGCCCACCTAGGCCCCAAGACGTCTATTTCCATACACTTTGTCTACTGCGCATGCGCAGAATGACGTCAGTTTCACGTCTCACCCATCCAGTCGGATGCTCCCTCACGTATGCTTCACATTGGTACCTCACCCGGCCCAATCGGACCACTAGGGGCCCCTCTCGTCCCCAAAACGTCTATTTCCATACCCTTTGTCTACTGTGCATGAGCAGAATGACGTCAGTTCCACGTCACACCCATCCCGGCGGATGCTTCTCCACGTATGCTTTATAATAATGCCACACTCGACCCCATCGGACCAACAGGGCCCCTCTCGCCCCCCAAAACGTCAATCCAGCGCTATTTACCCACTACGCATGCGCACAGTGACTTTTTGAAAAGGTTTCAACCAATCGCTTCGGGACCCCGCCCATCGTGTTCTACGTGGTGAGACGTGAAAAACAAGATCCCACAACCCATACTGCAATGAGCATGTGTGGGTTTCCCATTAGGTTCAACATTGTCCAGTGCGCCAGTATGGGCCGTATAGTGATGGGCCGTCTGGTAGATATATATATGCTATTTTCAACCTTGGTTTTTAGCATATGACTCGTGGTGTAATGCATAGCGTGTTCGCCTCTAGATAAAGCGACCCTTTTCCTTCTCCCAGTGTATCGCTATGACGAGGATTCCCCACTTGCTATTTATAATGGACAAATAGATGACGATATTGTCGGGGACCCTGCGCATTCCATTGATGCTTCGGAAGGGCGGATAAAGGCTATATATTCTCCCGGAGAGGGCCAGAGGTTGCCAGAGATGACCGGACATTATATTCCCGGACATTGCCGAAGATGACCGAACATTATATTCCCGGAGATTGCCGAATTAAAGTTGATCTGGGGTCTGTTTGAACATAGATAAAGAGCATCTGGACCCATATTGACCTAAAAAAATTGCATATGACCTCTGTGACGTCACTTCCGGTCTCGTGACCATTTATTTCCGGGCACTGGTCCGGTCACGTGATCGGAAGTGACTTTTGACCCGGCGCATCATTAACCCGTGCATTGGAAGGACATTTGGCTTGATAAAGAGCCGATGGAACCGTATTGACCTCAAAAATTTGCATATGACCTCTGTGACGTCACTTCCGGTTTCGGTCACGTGGCTGGAAGTTACCTTTGATCCCGGCGCTGCAACTCCCGGTCACGTGACCGGAAGCCGGGTCAAAGGCCACTGGCCGGAACCGGAAGTGACGTCAGAGGTCATGCAAATTTTTGAGGTCAATACGGTTCCAGCGGTTCTTTATCTACTACTCACAGCAACGCAGCAGTCCACGGACACGTGCACGGTGCATTCCAGTATTGCGACCCAACTATACCTTTAGAAACAGACTTTTAGAAACCCGTCTCCGGCGACTGGCGACATTGTGCTATCTCGCCACGCGACGAAAAACGAGGCGAGTTCGGTCCTATCTATTAACATTGCAAAACTCACGCGCGGTGAGTGGTGAGTTTCGACTTTTGGAAATGTCTTTAGTGCGCATGCCTGGGGTATTAATTATCGGAATATGTTTGTTATTTCAGTTAGTCGCATGTTTTGTTGATCTCGTTGTAATTACAGCTACATAGATATTAGCCAGTATAGTGGGCAGGCTTACCAAGGTCTGTATCTTCTCTGCCTCTTTACCAAACCCGCGAGTTACTCTGATTGGCTAATGGGCAATCAGCACCCTCTTCCAAGGGGAGATAACTCTATAATAAAGCACTTCCCTGCATCAATCTGACACTATTCGTTAATAGTCTATTTGTCTAAACTGACAGGACAGTGAGAAAACCTATTCTCACTACACCCTTCTCCCTTTTCTTTTTTGGGGAAGGGCATAAAACTCCAGTAAAGTAGTCCCAATGATAAAAAAAACATTCCATAAAAATTATGGAACTGTACGTAAAGTTTTCTCTACTTTGAACTGGACTAAAAACCGGACATAACCTAAGAACAATCTGCGTAAAATTTGTCCGGCAATAAAGTACCCAACCCCAGATCAAAGAAGCTGATCTTTAACCCCAACCCTCAGATCAGCAGACCTCTAATTTTCCCAAGGAGATCCAAAGGAGCTGGAGCGAACTGGTTCATTTTCGGTACCAATCCGGCTCGCTCTGGAGTCTACCTTTCCCCCCCAACCTGGTAAGCATCCTCATCCCCTCATAAATTCAGGGCTCACTCAATTTTATAATCTGTCAGCCAATCTTAAGTT